>CM073773.1:16246411-16308192 GCA_037158775.1 Hetaerina titia
TACCATCACCTACTAAACCGACCTTCGGGTTGATTTCTGTGTTTATGGTTTATATATATGTGAAAAAATATTTTTATATGTACGAGGGTCATCCGGAAAGTAGTACCCGTTCGTGCCGCATGAAGTGCTGACGACGCGAGTAGCCGCTGGGCGAGGTCAGATAGCTTCAGTGGCTTGTCTGCCTTCTCTGAGCCAAGTTGCGTGACGCTAGCATTGCCTGTGTTGTTTCTGTGATTGTTTACAATGTTTAAAAAAATTGAGAACGCCGCCAGTTGTGAAGTGAGGGCAGTGATTAAATTCCTCAATGCAAGAAACGTTCGCCCATGTGATATTCATCGCCAATTAAAGGAGGTGTATGGAGGCAATGTAATGGACGAGTCGTCTGTTCGGCGGTGGTGTCGCAACTTCAACATGGGGAGGGGGAACACACACGACCATGAGCGTTCGGGGAGACCGTCTGTCATTACAGACCAACTGGTGAGCTCAGTTGACGAATTCGTGAGGAACGATCGGCGCGTCACAATTGATGACATCTGTGAGCATTTTCCCAATGTTTCTCGAACAATTGTTCATGAAATTATTAAACACCATCTGCATTATGCAAAAATTTGTGCAAGATGGGTCCCTCGCATGCTTACAGATGAGCACAAAACCAAGCGTATGGCTGCAGACTGACTTTTGCAGCAATTCAAATGGGAAACTTTCGACCATCCACCGTATAGCCCGGACTTGGCCCCTTCAGATTTTCATCTCTTTACAAAGCTTAAAGACTTTTTGGCAGGAAAAAGATTTGACAGCGATGAAGAACTTAAAGAAGGAGTGACCCTGTATCTCAATGAGCTGGCGGCGAAGGACTATGCAGCAGGAATACAGAAACTTGTCACACGTTATGACAAATGCCTTAATTTGCTTGGAGATTATGTTGAGAAGTAGTTTAAAGTATCCTCTTTCAAATAAAATTTTTTATGTTTGTTAATATTTACTTTTGTGTCTTTATTTCACGAACGGGTACTACTTTCCGGATGACCCTCGTATATAAAAAATATGTGAAAGTACTCACGGGAGCAATATAAGATATATGTCTGTATAATATGTGAATGCAAACATGTGTAACTGTCTATTTGAATTTTTAGTATATGCTATTTGAATGCACACGTAGGCGGCAATCTCCCTGCAGCATAAAATGGCTGTTGAATGATGAAGAGAATAGTCTTTCTGCAAAGGAACGGAATGGGAAAGGATAAAAAGTGCGGTAACATGGTGCAGGAAGAGAGAAACAGCAAGTACGGAAGAAATATACGGGGATGAGACATTGATAGGAAAAAAAAGAGCTCGATCCTGCCGTAGTCTCAGGAACCCTGAGGGATGGATGAAGGGAGGTTGTTGGGAGGAGTGGGGTGTGGAATAGGGGAGGAGGGTGACTTTGTTGGTGGGAGAGAGTGGCCAGCGAAGGCCTACGGAAGTTTCGGAGGAGCAAGATGAAGTGGTGGGAAGGAGGAGAGAGATTAAAAGTGAGTGCGGGAATTGCGAGGAACCAACGACGGGTTGAGTGTGAGTTTGTGTGTGTGGGGTTGGGGGGGGGTGTGATTGGGGTGTCTGGGGGGAAGGGTGGGGATGGTGGTTTGGGGTGGGCGGGGAGGAGGGAAGCCGGTACTTCGGAGTCGGGGATTCCCGTAGGGTGGAGAGAGAGAGAGAGAGAGAGAGATGAGGAGAATGGGAAGAAGAGGGAGAGAGGGGGGAAGGTCGCTTTCTGGGGAAGCACAGAGGGAGCAAAGGATTGAAGAGCCAAGCGGCCCGGAAATGAGCAGGTTTTTGCGCTCCGGGACGCATCTCCCCATGGTGTGGGACTCTGTCGGCAATTCGACGATTTCCTTGCTTAAGGGCTCGATACTCTCTCTTTTGCACAGTTTAACTTTCCGATGCTCGATGAGACAAAAAGTATTTTTACAATATTAGAGAACGCGTTAGGATTTTTTTTAGGAAAATGAAAAGAAAATGCAATCCATAAATAAAACGGTGTTTGTTTTCTGGGTAGATGGAGTATGACAAAAAAATCAATTAATCTCAATTTTCATCAAAATATATTCCCTCCTGGCTGTGGGGGTTTAACTTAAATAATAATTCCTTCTCATTATATATTGAAAGAGAGTAGAAATAATGAAATACTATCTAAAAAACGAAGAGTATAACTTACATAAAATATTTTATGCATATTAGTATCTCACTTCATAATACTCTTCCAGGCATGTGACATAGGTTTCTAGAATTGGCTAAAATATATTAATTAAGAACATAGCTTAGATCATAGTATTTAGTACGTGATTGAGGAGAGATAAAATTGTATTTTTCAATTGAATATTGCAAAAAATACTTCCTAAATATGAAGGGTGATAAAGGCCTATAATACTGAATTATAACAAAATGCGAATATTTATAATGACTGTGGGAACCGATTTAATAATTTAAAAAGAATTCTGAAGAAACGTAAACTCATCAAGGGTAGAGCAATGTCAGAGATTAAAGAGAATACTGCAGGCACGAACTAAATGAATAAAGAGAAATGTCAACATGAAGACGGTGCAAAACGTTTTCATTTGATTGAAATACGAACATGCTGGAGAGAGGAATGCATTTAACTCATGGTGAATTTACGTTGATAAATGCAATTGTGAAAGTAAGATTCTGTCAACAAACATTTAAACGAAGAAAAATACAGTCCGGGCGTAATTATTGTTAGTTGCTCTCTTGAAAGGACCTTTAGCTATACGGTTAGTAAATCTTGGAAGTCTTCTTTGGCATACAAAGCCCTAACGTGGAGGACATAAATTCTTCAGTGACCTTACCGTCGTCTCATTCGCAATCCTAGGGTTTTGCTGAGTGATATAAACTACCTCATGGATTTAAAATAGGTTGAAGGGAAACAATATACCATGATAAATTGCTTTGGAGTTAGTCAATATTGTACAGGGAATTCAATTACCTCCGGCAATTCCAAGGCTTTGATTGAGATTCGGCCGCTTATCACGTAAAAGAAATATCATCCAATCGCTTCTAAAATCCCTCCCATTTCTCCCAAAGTGCTATACTAATATTATTAAAAGTACGAGAAACATGAAGTCATTTTTAGGTAACAATATATAAAACGTGAAACCCGCAGTTTCTACTCTCCGATGTCTAAAAACAGGCAGTTGAAAGTTGAAACAGAAAAAAATTAACATATTTTTCAGTATAAAACTTATATAATTAATATAAAAATTATAGCCAATGAAAACATAGATTATGTCTTTTAAAAATTGTGTACTACAATTGCTTTCAGCGTAAAGAAGATATGTTTACTAATTTAATGCGACTGATTTCAAAAGCTTACGAATCACGTTCTGGTTCAATGCTTATATTTAAATTAATAAAAATATCTTTTTATATAGCTGACAATTAAATATTTTCGACACCTAATTTTTCTAACGTACTTGAATGTCTAGGTAAATATACCAAATAGGACTTGTGTTCACGATCAAGACCCAGTGGCCTGCTCATAAAAACATTCTCACGTTGAAATTTTATCAAACTTTTCAAAACGGATTCTCAAAATAATTTATGTCTATGGCAGAAAAAAACTTCGTAATATTAGCTATCAGTGAATAATACCGAGGATTATAACACCGTACATCTTGTAACGCAGAAACAGAACCTGAGTACCCAAATATGCAAAATTGGATGAAAAGCTAACTATTCAACCGGCGGAACAGATTGGATTGGCGGATTAAAACCGCAAATTGGAGAGCATCTTTGTGCAACACAAATAACCTCATAGGTAGGTAACCGAAGGCGTCTAACCAAACTGAGATTGGACGGGCGGATGGATGTAAAGCGTGGATGTAAGGCACGGGGGTTGATATTGGGTCGGAGCGAAGAGAAGGAGGGTGTGGAAGGGGGAGGTGGGTGAAAGAAGGAGACCGGGGGTGATAAAACTCGAGAGAAGAGGATAGTTCGAATAAGAGGAGGATGGGGGTAGGAGCGGAGTAGGGGGTGAGAGCGGAAGAATAACGACGGGAAAGAAGGCAAATGCGAAGTTGAGAAGTGCGTAGGGAGGACTTCTCGAGAGGGAGGAGAGTTAGGAGACTGCTGGATGCGAAGCGGCGGGGGTCGTGCGCTAGGAGCGGAGAAAGGGAGGGGCGGTCGTGGAGGGTGGAGGGAGTGGGGAAGCGGCGGGGGTGGAAATTGCCCTCGGAATGGCAACGGGGATCGGAGGACACGAGGGCGGATGTATGGCGGGGTTGTGTAAACAAAAGGGGAGAGAGGACGAAAATTTGCCGGATGAGGGCGAGCGTGTGGGGATGGAAAGGGGACATTTGGAAGGGTGACAGATGAGGGAGCGGAGTAAGCAAACTATGAAGGGAGGGAACGGAAACAGACGCAAGGAATCGTGACGTGAACATTTTAAGCCCTTCTATGTGGAATAAACGTGAGGTAAACGTAAAACACGTAAATTCAGCAAACTCTTTCCAACCACAAGCTTTTCCACGGTCATTGTAAATAATTTGGCAGCACAACAATCCTAATCTGGGTAAAATGTTGAAAAGCAAACATTTAATGAAAGCATGTGAATATGGTCAATGATTCTAATACAGGAAAAATGAATGTCAGATTTATTTAGCTCGAACCATAAGTAAGTTATGTATAATGATTTTGTGTTCATTTCATGCGTTGGCCATGAAACATTTTTAGGATTATTGCAAAAGTTGAGTGTTAAGGAGAGAGATTTTGCATGGCACTGCATATATAAAATCCTCTTGTTTATAAATGCCACCACAAAGCTTTTAAAGTAGGTTATATGAATAAAATTTTCTCGGAAGTTTTATTTGAAAAGGTTTATCTAGAAATATCACCCAGGGTGACTCAAGGCGAGATTGTTCTCGAATAATAATAAAAAGGTGTACCACACTATATTTCATGAATCAAATCAAATAAAAGAATTAATCACATTTAAGTATATTGTAAATTAATAAATGAAACTTTTAGCAGTTAGAAATATGAAGAAAGCACAAGTGAAATAAAACTATTCTCACCCTCGCCGTATCTTTACGTAATGCTTGTGTTTGAATTATTCAATGATGATTAACAGCATCCTCCCAAGACTTTGAGATTCTTTGTTAAGCTTTATGAAAAATGTTTATTTTGAAATGAACCTAAGCCGTTTTTCAAAAACTATTAACGTATTTAATATGTGTGTTTGTCTTTTATCAAAAATATTTTTTAACTCAAACTCGAAAGTAATATGCATGAAATCGTACTTATTAAAACATTTTATTCAAATCATAGGTGGCCCTTGATAGCATGAAAAACATAGTATTGCCTATAAATTATTAAAAGAATTAGGATTAAAATTAGTGACGGAGGTTTAATGGTTTAATATAGGTTGCGTTTCATGCATATTTTGGAAGATCTCTTCAGATGTTGAAAATGTATCATCAACTCTAGGGTAGTAGAGATCACGTAAATAAATTAACAGGGGGTAGAACAGGTTGTTGTAAGAGGTCATTTTTCTTACGATTGATGATAATGATTGTAAGCGACCGAGAAAGGAGGGAAAACAGTATTTTTGTTTTTTAAGTATATAAGTTTGAAATACGTATGCTATCATTATTTCATCTAACAGTTATACTACCATCACTCTTATTAATAGCCGACTCGCTTAGCAAGATAAGTATTTCACACTTAGATACCGTATTTAATGTACCAGTCTTGATCTTAATTAGTTTAATTGTTTTAAATACTAATTTTGTGACCAAATTAATAAAAAAATAAATTTTGATTTTGCGTGTTGGTTGCTGAATTACCCCCTGCCACGCACCACAATGGTGGCTTGTGGAGTACAATGTAGATGTGGAAGAATGACTTTAAAAATCATATTCGGTTGGAGGAGTTTTTGCGGTTTCTGCAAATTCACAGGATGAGAACGCCTGCGCAAAGTAATTTAAAATACCCAGGCAATTAACTCACACCCAAATCAGACAATTCACGCGGCGAGCGTTCTCGCAGATTATTTTTCATTCATGGAGTCAATTACGAAGGCATCACGGGCAGACAATTCAAAGCGGGGATAGATTAATGGAATATTACATTGAAAAAAATCCTGGTTCTATTTTATTGTCCTCCGCGGAATCGGGGAATGTGCGAATGTGTTTCTCTTTCCCCAGGACAAGCTTCCCCCAGATGTCCATATTTCACGGCCAAGCACTCGCGCGGAACAATCGAGGGAATAGAGCGGGGGATAGGCGCAAGAGACAGGCGAGTTGTGCTCGCGGTTTGCGAAGGTGATAACGAGAGAAAAACTCCGCGTGACTTCGACCAAGGGAGAATTGAGTTCCTCCTCCTCGAAAGGTAAAGGAGGAACCCCCTAAATTCGGTGTTGACGCTTCCCACTTGGAAGGTGGCTCTGGAAAAAATAATATACAGACTGCGGGGTAGTGGAACAAAACGAGACGGGGGTAAGGATGATGAATCACACAAATAATAATTCAGCTATCTTTTTTTTAATTAAAGGGCAATTTTAACGCAGGAAAATCTTGTGCGGACATCTTCGTAGTCCAATTCTTGAAAAAATTTATGAATAACACCACATTACCAAGAAAATCACAAATGGCTAACAGCCGGCATATAGGTTTAGTAAACTTTGATTAGTGATTAGATAATATCGTGTTTAGTTAATACACAAATAAATCCTTGAAAGGAAAATATTCACCAAGGCTGTTTAACATTCTTACGCTCGCATTAATTACTGCAATATCAACTACCAGGCATATAACTATTCAAGTAATAGCTTTTTATTCCTCATGCCTTTCATGAAAAATATGCAAACGATGGGACTAAGGAAATATTTCACGTAATCTGTTGCGCTGCCATTACTTTATCTAACATTACAATATTATTCTCCTAAGTAGTAGTTCGCCATGCTTGAAAAATGAAGTATTGTAAACAGAGCAACCATAGTGCCTATCGCTCTAATAAAAATTGTTGCCACACACACACACACACACACACACACACACATACATATATATATATATATATATATATATATATTTATAAATGAGGGGCAGTCAACTGAAAACCGAACACTCGCCATAACACACACAGCCTGCGCAAAAGGTAGCATCACTGCAGTCACGTATCCGTACTGCCATCGCTGTGGGAGGTGATCTGCATTGTGAAAAGTCACAAGCGCACGCAGTAATTGGGTTATGTCCTTGTTGGTGCGGGGACTGGCCTAGGGTGTTCGTCCGTTAGGTTTTCATTTGACCGATCAAAATATATAAGCAAATTACTGACTTAACAATATTTGAGCAAAACGTACTTTTCATGTGGCATGTCTGGTGTGGTATAACAGACCTACTGCTGAGGTCATGATGCCATATAAACGTAAATGAAATTAGGAATTTAATTTCTCTCACGTATTTTATCTTGTCTACGTTGATTGGTTACGACTCGGTTTTATACCAAACTGCTCAATATGGCGAGCTTGTTTCTGTATCTCTGCATTCAATATCTATCGCTGTTGTACCCTAGAGAAGAACTACTGCTGCATGAAAAATTATAAAAAATAGGTTATCATCAAAATACACTTTGTTCCAACCAGTGTGTTCCAATGTTTATACATATACATTATTATTATTAGGTAATCTACCGTTTAGGGTAGGTTTTTGGACGGACACAACTATCGAATAAACATTTTGTAACTCCAAACAAACAAAACCCAATCCAGCAACCTAATCTACATCAGGTCCCTCTTCATCTCTGTGTACTTCTTTCCTCCCTTCATCCCGTCCAACGTCCCTATTCTTTCCTTCCCTTTCTTCGCTTGCCCAACATTCTCCCCTCTATTACCTTCTTCAACATTCCACTACCGCTCAATACGCCTTTCATCCATTTTTCCTGTCTCCATAGGATTTCTCTCAACAAACCCCTCTCCTCACCCACCATCTCCAGTACTTCTTCATTTGTTATCTATATATATAATATAAAAAAATGTATATATATATTTATATGTATATATGTATATAATCAGTAGTAGGTAGTCAGGGGTAGAGAGTTCTATTGGAGGTTCGGAGTCCGATTCCCGGGCAAGCCCCGTTGGACACCCTCAGCTCAACGCAAGCCTTGTGATTTTTCGGGTACCAGATCTTCCTAGAAAACCATGGAGGACCAGGGAACTTGCCCCCATACGCAAATGTGTTAATTTCACACGCCGTCGGCCTTAGTACTGGGTGAAGCCTACCATCACCCACCAAGCCGAGCTTATGGTTGATTACTGTGTTTATGGTTAATATGTATATTAATTGATGTGGAAAAGAGATAGGAACACATATAAAAGACAAACATAGGACAGGTGGGAAGGCGCAATTAAGATTAGAACATCAGCCTAGCAAGTCGAAAGATCCGTGGTTCAAGTCCCGGCCAAGGAAATAATTTTGCACTCTGGAACTGCTCGATTCCGCCTACTGCACCTCTCTTGTATTCGTCTTTTATATATGTTTCTATTCCTTTTCCTTGTATCTATTTCCATAAATATATTATAAGGTAATCTACCGGTGAAGTTAGGTTTTTGGATGGACACAACTATCACATAATCAACTTGCAACTCAAGCGAAATACAATCGAGCAACCTACTTTACATCAGGTCCACTTTGACCGCGTTGGTCCAAAACACTTCCGAGATACGTGAATTATTCTACCTGCTCTATTTTTTCCCCGCCTATTTTAATATTTAGCTTAACCTTTTTCTTTCTGGAAAATCGCATAACCTTTGTTTTATTAATATTGATTTTCATCCCATTTCTATTGCACTGAATTTCAAATTCACTCAGCAATGCTTGCAACCCCTTGGCCAACTGACAAACCTAAGCCTGGTCATCAGCAAACATAACTGCTTTTACGAACTCCCTTCCGACTTTCACTCCCACCTCCAGCTCTTCCCAAGCCTCCTTAATGATTTCCTCCACATATACTATACATTGAACAGCACTGGTGATAACGGGAAACAATGCCTTAAAACTCTTCCTAACTCTGGCCATCCGGACTCTCCGTTCCCCACTCGTACCTGAGCAGTCTGAGACATGTGCAGGTTGCGGATCAGTCTCCTGTCCCTTCAATCCATTCCTATTTTCTGCAATACACACATTAGTTTTTCCCAATTCACTCTATCAAACGCTTTTTCGAAATCTACAAAACAGGCAAAAACATCCAGATTGTATTCTATATTCCTCTCTATTAGTGATCTCATTACTGCAGTGGTATCACGTGTACCTCTTCCTTTCCTAAACCCAAACTGATCATCCCGTTAGTAATAATTTGCCTTACTCACTATCCTTTTGTTGATGATCCTGAGAATAACTTAAGCTCCGTGAGATATCAAACTTATTGTTCTGTAGTCCTCACACGACATAGACTTTACTTTTTTCGGAATAGGAACCAACATTGATCTTACAAAGTCTTCCGGCCAGATTCCTTCCTTTTAGATACTACGAATAAATCCAAATAGAGTCTTCTTCCCACATTTTCTTAAACCTTTCAATAGTTCCACAGGAATGGTGTCCAATCCAACGGCCTTATTTAGTTTCATCTTCCTTAATGCCTTTTCTATCTCGTCGTCCAGTAAGCCTGATTCTAAGCTATCTTCCTCTACGCCATGTTCTTTTTCCATATATACTCGTGTGTATATATGTATATCTCGTTGAAATTATCATAATTTCGGGCGACCAGAACAAGCTGGATGCCTTTGCAGTACCTCAGAAGTTTTGTTTCCACTAATTAGCTTTCCCAAAATTTTAAAACGTTCCCTTACCTCTAAGAGGGCATGTATTTACCTACATGATATCAAAAACTAAATCATTCAAACTCCCAATCTAATTTGGTGCAATTGCCAACAAAAATCAAAAAGTTATTTCGCATTAAGAGCCTACAGAAATGCCCGAAAAAATAATGGCGCTTGGACGGACTGCATTATTCCGTGGGCGACTGTTCGCAGGGGTCACGATGAGCAGGAGGAAAGGGGAGGATCAGCAGTTTGAGGACACATTTACAGGGGTGGACTTGGGTAGACCGAATGAGTATGGGAGGAAAATAAAGAGGGCGGAGATTGATGAAGAGAGTGGACAGCGAGGGCGGACAAGGTACGGAAACAGATATCCTATGAACAATGTGCGAATGAGGCAGATGGAGGGGAAGGGGGGGTGGGTGGAGTCCGGGGAATGGTAGAGGGAAGGTGGGGGGGGGGAAGGAGACACAATACAGTCGAACAATTGATTGATCGATATGAATGGAACAGGATTTTTTTCTCACGGGATGGATGGGACGAACGCGGGGGATGTAGAAGGGGGGAGGGCGTGCCATGCCGAGGTTGTGGACGGTGTAGACGGATGGGGGAAGGCGGAGAGCTGAAGGTGGAAGCACGATGTTTGTTAGGACACGAACAGAAGAGAAACCAATGATGTTGGAATGTTACGTACCAGGTAATGAGCCGTGGGTGACAATGGAAACAAGTCTCCCGAGTGGAAATGCATTTTGAGTTTCGTTCCGCACCGGTTCGGAATTTTCCTATCCTCTTTCGTTTCACTTTCTTTCACTCTGTCAAGAGCGTTCTACGTTTTAATCAGACCCTTGCTTTGAAAACAGGGGATTTCAAATAACTGTGCGGCAATCTTCTAATTATTCCCATCAAACATACTGGAAGTTTTTCGGAAATGGTTAACGAAAAGGTTTATTACTTTTGTTCGAGCAGAACTTCCAAAACCTGATTACTCCAACTCTACGAGGAGGAACTTCAGCCAAAACTTTCAATTGCTCGAATTTTTGGGGAAAGACAAAGCCAGCAGCTTTGTCTAGATATTCTTTGTTGAATTTCCGTCTGTTGTAAATGAAATTGACATTTCTGAGTTTGCTCCTTCATGGTACACAAAATAAAAAGGATTTATCGACTATAATATGACAAAATGTCCGTAAATTCACAGCATTTAATGCGCCCATGTCTTCGGAAATCTATACCGACAGAATTTGAATGACATAAAAATCAACAACTCGTGAAATTTACATACAATATGAAAATTTATCTTTCGATACAGGTACAGTCTAAAAATTACAAATCAATGGAGAGACTCGGTAAAAATTATATAAATTTCTGGTGGATGAAGACTCATTTTTTAATGTGGAGTAATTTTAACATAAATGCTTCTCAAACACTGCGGTAAGTGGTGGATAGATGCATTTAGTAGTACCTGTGGAAAAGTACAATGACGGCGTTATGATAAAAAATGTCGAGGTGTGATAATATCTCTCCAATATAATTGCTTTCGATATAAATGAAATAAAGCTTCACTTAAAAGAAAAAAATAACAAATGAGATCGTGCCGAACAGAAAACAAACAAATAAAATGTTAACAAAGCGATATTGAAGCGGGATCGGGGCTTTGAGACAATTTAGGTGTCTGTGCCCAGAAGCAAATTGCTTGCCAATGCAGGGGAAAAACATTCCGCTCTGGATTCATTTGCAGGATTACAATCTTGAATCACTTTCATTTACGTTTAATATGCTTTTGGAAAGTTGCATCACAGAAAAAGACCACCACATACTTCTCCGTTTTCAATAATCCACAGAAAATTGTCATATAACTGGGAAAAAGAAATTTATTTACATTTCTGACAACCATAAACTAACAAATTAATTACTTCATCAAACGTTAATTATTTCTATATTACTAATTTTAATGATGAAAAGACATCCATTTGCAGTATATCAAACGGAAGGGGCATCAAAACTCGTCGTTGGCAAACATTAATGGATGCAGTCACACTCATTAGGCATGCACAAAGCCAAAAAGATCAAAGCAAAAATCTCATTAGTTATTGGAGATGTAATAATGCAGCGAAAGTTGCTAAGTTTATTTTTTTGACCCTCTTGTCAAAGTTAATTCAAATTTTAAGGTTGTTTCAAATTTAATTTGATGTTTCAAATATCCTTTCATCGGGTGATAAGTAAGTTAATCGTAGTTTGGGAGAAAGGAAATTAATTCAATTGAAAATTGAAAGTATCACCTGAGAGAATAGGGCGAGAAAAGTGCATTGAACCTAAGTGATAAAAGTATATATAAAATGAATCATGCATCCATTTCTTCAATGTGCAGTGAAACTATATATATATATATATATATATATATATATATATATATATATATATATATATATATATATATATATATATATATATATATATATATATATATATAACTTTTGGACGGCACAATAGAACACAGAATAAAACAGATAGCACGTAAAAGGACACTCACACTGTAGATGATTTAAGCTTCCGGCCTACTCCGAGGCCTTCTTCAGGGCAGACTCGGACAGAAGGCCTCGGAGTAGGCCGAAAGCTTAAATCATCTACAGTGTGAGTGTCCTTTTACGTGTTATCTGTTTTATTCTGTGTTCTATTGTGCCGTCCAAAAGTTATATTGCTCTCGTGAGTACTTCCGCATCATCGATATATATATATATATATATATATATATATATATATATATATATATATATATATATATATATATATATATATATACATATATATATATATATATATATATATATATAAACATCAAATCCTTCTTCATATCTGTGTACTTGCTTCCTCCCTTCATCCCATCCAACATCCATATTCTGTTCCTGCCCTTACCTTGTTTACCTAACATTCTCCCCTCTATTACCGTCTTCAACATACCGCTGCCTATCAATACGCCCTTCATCCATTTTTCCTGCCTCCTTAGGATTTCTGCCAACAAACCCCTCTCCTCACCCACCAACCCTAGTACTTCCTCATTTGTTTTCTTTTCGGTCCATTTCACTTTCTCCATTCTTCTCTACACCCACATTTCAAAAGCCTCCAATCTACGTCTATCCTCCTGCTTCAGTGACCACGTTTCCGTGCCACACAAATAAAAGTTTTTACGAACCTTTTCTTAACCTCCCTACTCAACATCCTCGTCATCAACTCCCTCCTCCTTGTGAAAGCCTCTTACCCCAGCGCAATTCTTCTCCTTACGTCCCTACTACTTTGACAGTGTTGGTCCAAAACACTTCCGAGATACGTTAACTGTTCTACCTGCTAATTTTGTGTATACTTTTATAAATACTTTTATTTAAACACACACAAACATGATTTAATATCACTCAAGAGAGTAAGTTAACACTTGAACGGTACAATTGAACACAAAAATATAAATAGAAAACACGTCAAAGGAGTACACTCACATTAAAAAATTTTGAGCTGTCCGCCTTACCTTAGATAGATAGAGGTCTTAAATCGGGCGAAATTGAGACCTAGTATTCCCTTGCTCCATTTAGCCTATTGCAAAATACACATTATGTTAGCCATAAAATTTATAATTACATGCATACACATAGATAGACACATTATACACAGATTTTCACATCTAAAAAATGTATACATCCATATATTCATATATATACTTATGCATATATAAAATAAATACACACCTAAACATACACATATGCACAAAGTAAATTACAGTGAAGAAAGAAAACTATGATATAGGGAAAGTCGAAGCAAAGAATGAGGTTAGTGGGAAAAGCTAAGGAGAGCATAACGTTGCTCACCTAGTAAAAACCCACGCCGAAAAACAGCCACCAAGAGGAAGGGTTGTAAAAAACCTGCAGAAACCCTATGAATTAGAGGAAAGATACATATGCACTGTAACAATTACTTTTTAACATAGTATACGTATTGTTATGTAACTAAAATTGTAATGAAGAAATTAATAACATTAACAACACATGAAAAGTAATGAGATTAATAAAATTAAATACAAATAATGATGCTAAATCCTACTGTTTGAGATGACAAAAGAAAAAGTGGAAAAGGTAACCTGTATTGAAGCTGAGAGAAGGGAGGCAAGGTACATTGGTTAATTTTTGTACCTGGGGAAAATGAACTTTTAAAATGCTCTCTTAAATGTTATTTTGGATCAAGTTTTTGTATGTCATACGGGAGAGAGTTCCACACACGGTATACTGTAACATGAAAAGATTTGTTAAAATTTCCGTGCGATGGTGTGGGACAAGAAATGTATTGTTACACCTATTGTTCCTGTTTTAGATTGAGCTGAGAAAATATTTCTATAAATATTTTGGTGTCCGGTTTAAAAATATCCAGTAGAAAATTGAAATATTATGAAAATGCCTGCGACCTTCTTGCTTTAACCTGGATATTCATGTAAATGAGTCAAAAATATGATCGTATTTTCTAAGATCAGATATGAACCGCACACACAGGAATTATGGGTCCTCTGGAATATTGTTTAAATTTCTCCTGAAAGGTCTTGGTATACCACGTCACAGTAATCAAAATGGGCTGTGAGGAGAGGATAAGAGGAGCATCTGTAGAGAGGAGGGAACAGTGTTCTTTAGCCTTTTCAGTGAATGCTGGGATGAGTTTATTTTTCTGCAAATAGTAATTGCATGATCAGTCCAAGATGACGTTTCACTCATGTTTAGGCCTAAATCATTTACTGTCCTCAGGTATGGTAGGATAGATTCTCGCAATGTTAGTGGTGGGAGTTCCTCAATTCTTTATTTAGAATGTAATTTATGGTATCCGATTATAATGGACTTACTTTTGTCAGTAAATTTTTGTTGTTTTCAGTAAATTTTTTATAACCCATATAGAAAAACCAGCAGGATCTGAATTCATGTCGTTAATAATTCTAGGTAGTTCGTGAAAGCGGAAATTGTGATACACTACGTAATTGTATATCATCGGCGTAGGTTATCTCTTTGGTTATCTTCTGTTGAGTCTGACCTGAAGCATTCAAAAGTAATGAAGAACAGCGTTGATACATTTATTCCACAGGAAGACACAACCAATTCTAGTTTTGTAGAAAGAGGTAAGTTACTGGCGGATGCACAACCAAAACGCTGAAACCTTCGTTGAAGCGGTTTTCCCGAATAAAGCCATCGATCCGCCCTATCACATTGGAGTTAATGGCTCAATTGGCCTGCCCTGGGCGCGCATCGTCTAGCAGCCATGAGCGCCTTTCTCAGAATCTCCTATGCCACTGGTGCACACTAGTCAGGGATATGCAGTGTCCGCCATACAAAGCAGAAATGCGACGAAGAATCTCGCGTACTCCGCACCAACAAGGACATAACTCTACAACTGCGTGCGCCTGTGAGTTGTCACCATGCAGGTCTCCTACCACAGCGATGGCAGTATCGATAGGTAACAATAGTGCTACAATCTTTCACGCGCACTGTGTGTTATGACGGGTTTTCGGGTTTCTTTTGACTGCCCCGCATATATTAGAAGTTTCGTAGTAATTCTTTTGAGTATCCAATAACTGAAGATACGATAGCACATAATACCACCTATTGAGATAGTGATTAATCTTATGGAAAACTCTGCATTCATATCAAAATTACGTAAACTGTTAATGCGTTGATACATTTATCCCACTGGGAGACGAGACGATCAATTCCAGTTAAAAGAAAGAGGTAGGTCGCTGACGGATTCGATGCTGACGGTGTGCATGAAATGTATTCAAGCCAAGTTTGTGTAGCCAAGAGAGCGGTCTCTCTACTAGAATAAAATGCTCAGTTCAAATGATGCGATTTTATGAAAATCTGGTCCGAATAGAAAGATTATTACTAGCAATGGTGTACTAGCGAAATGTGGAATTTTGATGGAGCTTGGAAGTACACAACAGGGTTTTTCGAATCCGTAAAATGATAAAAAAAACATTAAACCCAGTGCTTTTTAATCTTTAAATACTCATTTTTTTGCTCCCAGGTCATACAAATTCTATTTTTGCCAAACATCTTCTTGATTTCAACCATTTCGTAATTTAAATTTTTAAGTGCTTCACAACCTGACCAAAGGAAAGAAATTAGACGCCATGGAACAGCTGGAAATCTTACATCGCAAGGATCTGGACCTCATCAACGAAGTCCAATTTTCATCTCCACCCTCCCCCCTCCTCTACATCACCTTCCCTCGACGCACGTGTGACCAGTGATCCCCTGTCCTTAACTATTGGAATTTCCCTCCTATCCCCCTGTGCACCCTCTGACCATGTTATCCCGAAGAAGGCGGGAAGCCTTGTGTCCCCACCCCTTTTTTCCCCTTCCTTCCACCCCCCCCCCCCAACCCCCCCACTCTCTCGGCGACATTTACAAGTGAAATCCCTACTCCACCCCTCCCTAAACCCCCGCTAGGGGTTCCCCCCCCCGTGTCCCCTTGGAACCATATAGACAGTGATCCCAATCTTTACTCCTTTTCGCACATTGCTTTGTGCATGGATGTCTGCGCGCGGTCAATGGGGGAAAAACCCCGGTCTCATCCCCTTTCTCCACGGCCCTAGGAGCTTGGCGCCGCACCGAGGGTCCACCCTCAACGAGACAACCCCTCCATCCAGCTACGAGGTTTTTCCGGACCGTGTTAATTTCCCCCCCCACCCCTTTCTCCTCACCCGCACCTTTTCTCCCCTCTCATATGTCACCCACGTTGTCCACGTTCCACCACCCCTCCCTCTTTCCGCCATTTTCCACTACCCTCCCCTCACTTGCTTTTCAGCATATATAGTAGACAATGAGAAATGACTGTTACCAGAAGATGATGTAGTAACATTGAAACCGGTGGTATTAATAAAATTTTATTTTGTGGAAAATTGCCAGTTTTAATTAATCATGATATTCCACCACATCACGCCTGAAACGTCTCTTTTTATCCTATTTCTTCTAAGTCGGCATATCCTGACCCACTAGCCCTGGCTTCTTCGAATTTCTCGCAACAACCTTCTACTTTACCATGCCTTTAACTTCATCGTTGGTTTATTTTTTGCTAATTATATTTTTTCCTTCCTTCTCCATTCCCACATTTAGAAATTCTTCAATTTACGGCCATCGACCAAATTTCCGAGTCATATCAAACAACAACCAATAATAAAGTTTTCACCTATATTTTCTTCACCCATTTACTTCTGATGCTCGTATTAACGTCAAATTAAGGTGCGAACCTTTTGTCAATGCTTCCTTTCCGAATGCAATTCTTCCTTACATGTACCTACTACCCTACCCACCCTCTTGGAAAATATTATCAAAAAATCTGTAGTGTATGTATCACTAGATTCGCCCAAATTTAATGTTTTATCGTATAATAAATAGGTTTACTACTTCTTGAGACCGCCATCAATTTTGTTTTCTTATGTGTTTCACATTAAATGCCAACTGTAGGCGAAAAGATGTGGGCGAAAAACAACAGCAGACGACGATACGATACGTGGATAGTGGGCGATGGAAGACACGAAAGTGAAGGTTGACTAAATGAAGAGATTAGTTGACAGAAGAGTGTTGAGCTCTCTCTAATCAATTCTGGGAGCACGTTTTCTGACCGTTACACTCACAATATTCGAAGTGGTTTATTTCCGAAATCCAATTAAAAGTTGCATTTTTACGTCTACATAATACCCCGCAAGCCACCGCAAAGGTGTGTGGCGGGGAGTGTTAGGTCACCACCCGTAAAAGGGAACAAAACCACATGCAAAATCAACAACATCCATGCAAAACCTATTTGGATGCGGAAGAGGCATCATTCCCAGGGTATTTAAAAGGCAACCTTTTTTTGGACTCATCATTGGATAACTTATATTTCTACCTACCAAGTCTTCACCCAGACAATTTTAATCATTTCTTCCATCGCCTATTCAATTAAAATTGAATTGTATTTGGATTCATTCTCATCCCTACGCCTATCAAATCGGTTCTAAAATGCACTAGTTAATATCGGTAACCTTTAGAGAGACGAATCATTAAAAAAATTATCACAAAATCACACATTTAGTCGCTGAAAAATAGCCGATTCATGAAGAAACACAGGAAAGCTTTCCTTTAAAACCTGAAAAAAGGCCGTGGGGGTAAGAGGGCTTAATCTAAATAATCCTTTTTAAACGAAATAATCATTAGGTAACCCTAATTTAATATGAACAAATCAGAGAAATGGAGAAGACATACAAATAAAAGAAAAAATCCAACAAAAAATATAAACTTTTGGGGTTTATCCTGTTCTTGACGTCATAATTTAATGAACCTCGGGATTTCTGTTACACGAGTTCACATATTCAAATGTTACTACAGGTTGAAGATAGAGAAATATTGATTGGTAAGGAATAATAAACAGTATTATATTAATTTTTAATTATGTAAAGGGGCAAACATTTTGATGCTTAATTAGAAAACAGAATCTTTTTAAATAGATTGTAAGCATTGTCATCAGTATACAGCTTTATCGGTAAATTATAAACAGGAAAGCATCAATATTTTGGTAATCGATTATTAAATGTTTGTCTGCCGTAAATGTAAACACGCATGAGCCCGTGAACTGTGCGAGATCTCTCAAATACTATATACTATCTCAATTTCATAATTGGTTATATTCCATATCTGTACGAAATAGGAATATGTGTACATATATGCACTCAGGCATTTTTGTATATTAACTGATACATATTAAAAAGCATGTATGATCCATAATTTCTGCATATTTGGTTGGTGCCCTAACATGCCCCGCCATACGCCTCCACAGTAGCTTACCGTGCATTGTGTGTAGATGTAGATGTAAATATAAACCATTCCACCAATAAGGGAAACATTGATTCCATGTGGGCGACTGCGCTTGCGGTAAAAACTACTTTTTTGTTCTATGTCACTTAGTAAATCGTTATTATTTCATCTAACCTTCGCTTATTGTGCTTCCGGCTACTAGCAGCTCGTCATGCGTAGAGCGGTTTCGCACTTTATGTGCATGTGTCTTTGATGCCATTATCTATATTTTAAACTATTTTATGTATTTATTGTAACTATTTTATAAATGTATTGCAAAACTTAATTTTTGATGTTCGATGCATGGCGTTCATAGACCTGCTGCTATACACTCTAGCGTATACTTGCAAAGTACCAAGAAGAATTAGACTGAGAAGAATAGTGACTGTTACGCATTTAAAGGATATATTTATTCCAACGTACGACGGACTAATTAAAAAAAAATCATTCGCTACTATACTTGTGCAAGGTAACTCTAAAATGTTCGTAGCTAAACAAAAAATACGAAACTTTTTATAAAGGATCATAAGAAATGCAGTTCTTTTCCAATCGTATGGGTGATAGTATAAAAATGAAGTACGACGCAGATGTGAACATTCTCGGTTGTTTACTGCGCCTCCGCTCGAGTGGTGGAAATATGGAAGGATAAAAGAATACGAGGTAATAGATGGGAGATGTGCAGTGAGATAGTCGTTCCTCTCTCTCGTTCTCGTCTTTGAAATAACAGAGGAGTTTTCTTTTGCGTGGCCGGGATAGGAGACCCTTGGAGCGGTATTGCGAAGTTTGCGGACGCCCGGATTGACGACGCGAAGGGATTTCTCCATTGCAGGAATGGTTTCTGCGTTTGCACGCTTTCTTTGTTGCGCTCCTTTGGGGAAGGAAGTCGAAACAATACGTATATTGCTCGAACTAAGCCATAAAATCCTAGAAGAAAAATCGTCGGAACATCGAGATTTTTGTGAAAGTTTTATAATGAAGAAATGTGTTCTCAGTTTTAATGGCGGGCATAAGCATATTATGTGAACTAAATAGTCGTCATTGAAACAAAATTTTTTGAAGCTCTATGTTCCTTTGATACGTGTCTTACTTGACAATGCCCTTGAAAATCAGTTAGAACGCTCCGCTCCGAAGAAATCTTGGTTTCGGTGATAATTTTGAGGGAGTACAATGAATTTTCCATTAATATAAATAAATAGTAAAAATAGTAGATAAAAAAACTCAGTAACCGAATATTCAGTTCAAGAGTGAATTGGATACTCAAATCCATATCATAGTACTATTAATAAACATAAACCTTAAACATTAGAGAAAACCCAAGATTTGAAATCTGCATATACATCCGATCCATATCCCCAAAGTTGCTGAAAGGGTGCGCGGCGGGGGTAGGTCAGCCATTCGTGCAAAACTAACAGTTCATAGTTGCAATTGCTTAGCTGGTAGACAACATAAAACTTCAACACATAACCAGTTTCATGCGTATATGCATTAAGCTATCGTTTGTGTTCTTAAAAAAATTAAATGTTTTACTTTAAGTTAATACATTCGGGTAATTGGGTTCGATTTCCCTATGAGTGGGTAACGTAAAAGGGAAGAGCGATTATTTGAATCTCTCTGTTTCCATCCCTGTCTCAGTGTCTATCTTTCCTATCATATGTGTATATCAGAGGTAACATATACCAATATAAATTTCGGTAATATTCTCCGCTTGTCAAGGAAAGTCTATTGTCCTGTATCGTTCACAAAGGAAGTCTAGTCTACTCTCATCACGAATGGAGAGGCTTCCAACCAAATTCCTGCAACATATCCGTCGCAAGCAGTCTATTATCATATCAATTTCTAACAAATCTGTTGAATTTTCCCAAATATTTTCCAATTTTTAAATTCCATTTTTCAACTATGAAGTCCATAATTTTATAATATACGCTTTGCGGGAGATTAGAATATATCATAATCTTTTCCTAAAACATAAAGTTACCTCGAATCGGTATATGAAAGCTTTAGCTCAGAAGGTACTACTTTTTTATCTTCATGATGTATTGAGCCATTAAACGTAATAGTTTTGGTGAGTATTCATTTTTACTGTGGCATTATTTGCTTGTTTTGATAAATTTATGAATTAGAAAAACATTAACTCCAAGTGGATATTTTGCAGATTAGAGAAGAGTAGTTTGGAGAACCGGGCTTTACGAAAACTTAGCTACTTATATTCAAATATTTTAACCTCAGTTGGCGTGCCTGTAAAAATCACCAAAGCTACGTTCAACTTTTCCAGGAATGATAAACATAGTTTTAAAAATAGGAAATGCAAGTGTTTACAGGTTTTATTGATTCATTCAAAATATTCCATTTATTCCATTTATATTTCTACGCGATAAAATGCCAGCTATCGCTAGCTTGTGTGGGCAGGAGTTGATTCAAGACCAGCCATACATCATCAAAAATTAAGTTTTTCTTAACATTTTGCTTCAAACAAATTAAAACTGTACCTAAAACTTTATATATATATATATATATATATATATATATATATATATATATATATATATATATACATAAATATACACACACATATATATATACACATATGTCTAATATAATTTTAATGAGGTAGATATGATAACTAAATTTAAACGCTCTGAATTTGCCATACATCAAGCTTAATGAATTGTTTCACTCAATTACTTTATCACTCACCCCTACGAGTGAAAAAATGGAAGTAGAGAAAGACAGCAAACAGCCAATAAACGCAAGAAAAGGTATCAATTACCTTTATACATTAAGAAACTCGTCGCGTTTTCCTTCTCGACCTAAAGAGAAGGGGGAAAGACAAATCTACCTCAGCTTTGGAAGCGAATCCCGAATTAAGGAAAGTGCAAGGGGAAGAGAGAGAAATATATCCTTCTCGGGGAATAGTTCAGCTGACCCCTTAAGGCCTGAATAAACAAAGGCAAGGGGGATGGAAAGCGAGCAGGGGTGCATGTGGGGTAGATGATATGCATAATATTTCCTCCCCCCCCACACCGGAACTCCCCAGTTTTCTCCCGTACTGCCATTTTTTTCCCGACCAGACGCACGAACTCACAGGGAGACAAACACACAGAGACAAGAGCCCCAATCCCTCCACTTCCAGCACACAAAAAAACTAGCGGGGACTCCTCAGTCTTCTTCTTCTTCGGAGTTCCAAAACTTCCCTCCTCAGACCAGCAACGACTACCCCCCATCTCGCTCGTAACCCACCACGTCCCTCCTTCCAACCACCTACCTCTCTAACCCTCCTTGTTTCCCAAGGGTACCAATAATATTGTGTTTCATTCACCGTTCCTCCGACTCTCTCTCTCTCCATCCAACCTCCGGAAAAAAATAAAACTCTCCATCCACCCACTCACAATACACACTCGCACACTTCTCCAACTCTCCACCCCTTATCCCTCCATCCCTGCCTGCCTCTGGAAACCACACTCACTCAATTTTACCAGCATGCCATTATCGGAAATCGAACATCTCCGCGGGGTGGGGATGGTGGGGAAGAGTTGGAAGAGGATGAGGGAGGGGGGAAAGCGCTCTGGGAGAAAGACACAAAGAGACTGAGAGGGAGGAGTCTGCGGAGAGTAATGAAGAGGTGGGTGGGGGGAAGGAACAGGAGTAGAAATGGTCGGGAACAAGTTTCGGGAGAGGTAGGGTGGAGGTGGGTGCGAGACAAAGGTCGGGACTGGTCGGAGAATTGGAGGGAGAAAAGGGGGTACATAGAAAGAGAGAGAGGTGAAAGGGAATGTCGGGGAAGGGAAGTTGGGACAGGGGAGGGAAATGGGGGAAGAATATGCGAGTCCAAAACAGATGAATGGCGCGGATTTCGAGCGGGGCGAAAAAATATATATATAGTTAAGGACTGGGCGGCGGAAATTCAAGGAACAATAATGAGAGAGAGAGTTCTTTTTTTATTTTTCACCAGCATCATTATTACTCTTTTTTTTCCTTTTTAAATTTTTGATTTAGAAAAGAGTGCGTGTGTGAATAAGGGATTTATTTCCCCCCCCTCTTTTAAGCTTTAACTCAACCGAAAAAAAGCATGAAATAAAACAGAGAAAACACAAAAAGAGGTGGAATTATTTTTTTTTTTTTAAATAATGATCAAAGTGGGACACGTGTAGGGACGGATCGAAAGAGCTCGCGCACTACAGCGAGTTTGGGGACACCGACCGACCGTGACTATGAGTAAAGTACAGGGATCCACTTCCTCAGCCGCACGCACGACTTAAGTATACCAGCAACGTGGCTGCTCTAAAGGTAACGAGAAATGGATGACTAAACCGCGGGGTCTCCACTTCAGAGGGGAAATTGAAATGCCATAACGTGCAGGGCCCCGTCGTCTCGCGCTCTCTACTAAATAAAATGCTGCGGGTATTTTTTTCGTGGCGACGGTAAAGAGAAACTGGATCTCATCTCCTTATCTAGGATTCTCATTTCCTGGTAATACATGGAATAATTTCTCCTTCTAGTCCTCGAGCTATGCGCGTTCATGAACCCTCTGGGATACGAACGCTCTATTCCAATCCTCTCCCCCGTTACGTACCTTGGAGGGAGTTCAATGTTATGAAGCCTGGATGGCGACAAAATGTGGAGAAGATTTTGGTAAAATATCCTTTTTCCAACTTTTTATTTTAAACCATACATATCGGTTTTCATACAGCTAGTTAAAGATCTTGAAAGTAGTGTACGTATCAAGGGGGACGGGAAATGGGTGGGGACAAAAGAAGCGATTCCCGTGACAGCCTTTTTGAGGGCATCTAGAGAATCTTCAGCGTTGGAAAGGGAGGGTACGTGGGGATGTAATTCGTATGTGTGTATGTGCAGATGTGTTCAAATATACAAACACACACCCATGCACACATTTATTTTGTATATATATATATATATATATATATATATATATATATATATATATATATAAACATAAACACAGTAATCAACCCGAAGGTCGGTTTAGTAGGTGATGGTAGAGCTCACCCATGTACCAAGCCCGACGGCGTGTGAATATTCACACATCAGGGTAGGGGGGCCAGTTCCTTTCCCTGTGCCGGTTATGGTTTCCCAGGAAGATCTGGTACCCAAAAAATCAACTAGCTTGGGTGGAGCTGCAGGTGCCCAAAGTGCCTTGCCCGGGAATCGAACCCTCCGGTCAGCAGTCCAACGCTCTACCCGCTAGACCACCGCGACCCGCATATATATATATATATATATATATATATATATATATATATATATATATATTTCGAAATTTTTGTAGGTCTGTAACTTTTCAGACCACCCTTGTATATATATATATATATAGATGATGCGGAAGTACTCACGAGAGCATTATAACTTTTGGACGGCACAATAGAACACAGAATAAAACAGATTACAAGTAAAAGGACACTCACACTGTAGATGATTTAAGCTTTCGGCCTACTCCGAGGCCTTCTTCAGGTCAGACTCACTCAGTCAGTCTGACCTGAAGAAAGCCTCGGAGTAGGCCGAAAGCTTAAATCATCTACAGTGTGAGTGTCCTTTTACGTGTTATCTGTTTTATTTTGTGTTCTATTGTGCCGTCCAAAAGTTATATATATATATATATATATATATATATATATATATATATTTTAGGTAATCTACCGGTTAAGGTAGGTTTTTGGATGGACCCATATATATATATATATATATATATATATATATATATATATATATATATATGATTTCTTCGAAGTAACACGGAAGTGCTGAATAAAAAACTTCGACAGTAACACACAGCACGAGAACACATAAAAAGAACACTCACAAATGTCGTTCATTAAATGGGGGGGGCTGGGGTGGATGGAGGTGGATTTGTTTATTGCGAGGTGGTGGTACAATTTATTCATCCGCATACATTTTGTCATCCTTGTCCTGGGTTTTGACTTATCAAGCCCTTATGATGACTTGGTGAGTTGATGCCTTGGTCATGGGTGTTGTGGTATCTGTGGATGAATTGTTAATTTTCTTTTCTATGTCGCTTATTACTATTTCCGCATCCTCCTTATTCCATCTCCACTCCCCTTTGGCCTCCCATTCCCCCTCCATAACCTCCTCCTTCACCCTTCTCCCACCACCTGTTCTCCGCTCCGCTTTCTCCCCCTCCACATACCCCTCCTTCACCCCTCCCCCATTAACTGTTTTTCCCCTCTCCCTCGACCCCTACTCTCTCTGCACCACGTACCCTTTTCCTCAGTCATATTTTATCTTCCGAAGAAGACGGAGCTCGAGTCCGTCGAAATTATCAAGATATTATTGTGAGTGTTCTTTTTATGTGTTCTCGTGCTGTGTGTTACTGTCTAAGTTATATATATATATATATATATATATATATATATATATATATATATATATATATATATATATATATATATATATATATATATACAAAGGTGGTCTGAAAAGTTACAGACCTAAAAAATTCAGAAAATTTCAGAAAAATGTATTGTATCTTTTTTAGGTCCACCCACACACACACAAACACATATATCTCGTATATATATATATATATAGAAAAACACGACATATTACCTATATACATACTGGATAATACATAAATATTATTTGAAATTTTAATCACTCTGTCAATCGACAGTGTATATTGCGTGCAAGCGACTTGTGGTCAACTACATGTCTATACCAATTTTATGCGAAGACAATGTTTTCACCAGAATGACCGCCCGATAAATACTCGTATATGCAGTCATAGAAAACTATTCGTCATTCTTTCCTCCAAACGCCCTGTTGATCCTTAATGATGCATTGTGCGGAAGTTTCCTCATTTGACTCTTCGGCCAAAACTTTTCGCCCGTGGTTGAGAGCGTGTACTTTCCGTGCCTTGGGTTTTCTTTTTGCGAAATTTTCTTTTAGACTTTCGGGCATCTCTGATATCTCGCTTTCCTCTGGGACTACTGACTCACTATCGTTCGTCCCGAGGGTTTGAACCACTATGGCGTATGAAGCGGCCGTTGAATAGTCGGAAGTTGAATCGTTTGGTGGTTGCCCCATTTAGCAAAATAAGTTTTTAAGTCCTCTCATGGTCACTTATAATGTAAAATGCATATGTCACGATAATAGGAAACATTTTTATCTTCGCTGTAAAATTTCTGAGTTTTCAATAAGTGCGATAGTTTGAACATAACAAATTCGCCAACACTACGAAGCTCTGAATCTGACATAACCTGCAAACTAACGTTGATAAGGTGTTTTTTCGCGTTTGTCAAACTTTTACTGCCTTTCCCTGATACAATAAATCGATATTTTAAGCCATAATTATGATTTTTTATTACAAATTAATTAAATATCAATAAAGGGCTGAATATAATATTTAGAGATTTGCATATGCTTTACTTCTAATACTCAAACTTGAAAAAATTACCAACTAAATTACTGGAACTTGTCTTCGCTAATATGAAATTTGACGAAAGTACTTGTATTTTTAAATGACAGAGATGCTGTAACCATTCTAGTACGAATACGTAAACCTTTAAACCCCCAGAAGCCAATTACATTCCCTGACAAATTGTCGTGGGTCAGCATTAAACCAAAATGCTCGAAAACACTACAGATGGCACCTTATTAAGAAGATATAAGAAGACGTCATTCCTTTTGGGCGAGGAGAATAAAAGCATTTAATCTTTATAGTCCTTAAAGTCTAAGCTAAATATCTCACTTCAATCTAGGACTGCTAGTTCATTCTGCATTATCAAATCATCGAAATTTATCAGTTTGAAACTTTCGAAATTCAAAAGATTTAAAGATATGAAATTTAGAGCGATAAGCGATTTGGATTAGATCACGGGAAAATGAAATTGAAATGTGCATTTTAAAATTTGAAATGCCTTCCTCAGTATCAATGACAACGAATAAATCAAGTTAAGTGTAGCTAGACTGAGTATAATGTGCGGCATTAAACGGGGTAATATCGTATGAAGGTTCTTTCGGTAGATCAATTTCGTAATGAATTGCCCTCCAACTTTCTCATTAAAGAGACTATAATTGAAACTACCAACTGTAACAATATTATTTTAAGTAGAAAAAGACGAAGAAAGTCATTTTCAAATAAAACCCTAAACCTAATTTTCAAAGGGTAATGGACGACACAAAAGTAATTTTGACGAATTATGATGAGTGTCTGCGACAATTGGAAGCATGATTTATCAACAGTAAACTGGGAGAGAATTCTCCTAAGACTGAGAACTGAAAATCCTGGCCAATAAATGTGCCCATACCACCTATTGCTTCTCCAAGATGATCATGCTTCGCGTTCAAAAATTAAAATTAGGCAAAAACTCAGAGTCTTCAGAAATATTCGGATTAGAAAAATAGTGCGGGAAATCATTGTTGTGGACATAAAAACATTGATAATTGACGCAACAAACCTTACTGTAATTCAAAAAACAGCCTCTTTATTTTTTCCACTTATTTCGGCTAATGAACGAATGAACACAGTGGGGGGTTAATACAGAGCCGTTGCCACGAACCTTTGATCGATAGGCATAGTTGAAACCAGACACATTTATTCCACGTCAAGTGCTCTCCCAACTTAACGCACCAGGGAGTCGGCAATTCCTCCTTCATTATAGGGGACGCCACGAAATCCAAATGCATTACGTAAACACTCTTACCCAGCCCTGCAGAACTGGGCTTGGAGGTTTATAACACGATTTCAGAGCCAAATATGTTCTACATCCGAGTTATCGGGGAGTTGCGTGAGATTGGTAAGGGAAATCACAATACCCTTACGGACGTCCGTATGTTCGGTTAGAATATCGGAATAATCTTCTTGAAGTTGCTTTAATCTTTCAAGCAACTCCTATACCATAGAAGTTCACGAACGATTCACCAGGAGACTTATACCGACCAGGTCTAATAGAAGTTGTGTCTCTGCAAATGGCAAGCGACTGAGATATGCAGGAACCACATTTCCAAGCCTTTTGGAGATCTTTGAGAGCTTGAAAGTTCATTCGGCAACAACGCAGTTCATTCAACAACGCCGGAAAGGATGATATAGCGACCCAAATTCTCTCCAATATAGGCCCTTTTGACTATGTCGAAAGGCCCGCTGGAAAATAACACAAGCGGGAATTATGACCAAAAGCACGCAGGATCACAAGAGAGACTATTCAGCTCGAGAACAGAACAAATACTGACATTAGATAATGATACCTAATTAGAGTTTATTTATGCTATGTTTCTTCCTTCTCATCGTCACTTCTTTATTCTCTTTTGTTACCATATTTGGCGTAGGCTTACATTTTCATTCTTTAACTGATGAAACGTATTGGTTTCAATAAACTAAAAGAAACTTCCCTCTTTACATTAATCTACCTGGTACCTTTAGTGCTTGTTCAAATAACGATAATGAATCATTGAATGCGTTTCCTCATCAAAAAGGAAAATAAACCTTGGATAACGTTCATTGTTTCACATGCCTCTCAAGCTAAAACCTTCGACCTACTTAAGGAAGTAAGCCAATCAGTCAGTGTCGTTGATTTTTTCATACAATTTGATACTTATTTTACAAAAGCACTACACAGAAATTAAATTTTCACAATAAAACCTTTGGCCTAACTATTTAGCCCACTATGCAACTAACAACATGCTTTCTCGGAGGTTGCTTGATGTCATCATTTGTCCACGTCTCAAAATGATTAAAATTGAAATTCATACGAACGTTCGCTGAATGAACTTTAGAGCTCCTATTTTTACCTCCATTTATCATTTACTCCAATCATGTTTTTTATAATGAGATTGCATTTATATTTATACCATAAGTAATATTAAATTTAATAATCTCTGGGATCAAAGTCAATAACATAAAACGATTTTGAGATAACAATATGAATTGAAATTAATTAAAATTATTATGATATAAAAGTCACATCAAGTAATTTTATTCTCATCTCACCATCAATAATATTCATCTCGGTATCACACAGAATCAATAAAAGGAATAATTAATGTTTTTACATCCCGCTTCAACGGATATTAATATCATTCACAGCACAGGGTAAAATACTTTCAAAAGCTGTCATTTGTTTTGAATTATCAAATTTAAAAAAACAATTTTGATATTATTTACTAGAAATCAAAATTGATTTCATTTTTATAAATTTTGCCTTTTCCTGGCATAAAACTGTATATTTTCGTATGAACTACCAAGTAGGTCTGGGAATATTTGAAAACTGTATGAAATACTACCTTTTGTCATTGGTAGTATTTCACACAATTTTAAAATATTCCGAGACCTACTCGGTAGCTCAATAGAAAAATAAAGTTGATTCATTGCGCTAAGCAGACATCTTATCATGGGCAACGGTCAACTTATTCATTTTCATTGCGCCCAGGGTTATTCCTACCGTTACAAACCTTATGGACAGGAATTATCATAGAAATATTTTTCCTGATACACTCAACTAGAAATAATTTTACACGCCCATGTATGACCTAAAGAGACCAAGTTGTAACATTTTGCACCAGTTAATCAGAGTAATTCAAATTCAAATTACTGAAGGTAATTTAATGTTTGATTGGTATTTTTTTCGGGAACGAAGAGTGAATAAATAATAGAGGGTGAGTTCCGAAAGTAATGAATTTGAATTTTCCACGCTGCTCCTATTGGTTGAATTGGAATCGAAACACTTGGACTAGGTGGGGTGACACTACTCTTTACCGAAAATCTAGTCTCAGTGCTCTCCAAGCTGTGGAAGCAGCAGGACGTTAGTTATTGTAAATATTTGCGCGCCGACCGCGTCATGAAAAAAAATGAATCGACGATGGAGCTACGCTACGCGATTACTAGGTTTTATGCAAAACTGACAAAATCTCTTGAGGAGACCAACACAATGATTCGCGATATGTACCAAAAATGACCTTGCGAGAGGTCCCCGATCACGCCTTCCAGGGCGCGTACCGGTCATGGCAGAGTCACTAGGAAAAATCTGTAGAGGCCCAGGACAGTACCTTGAAGAATTCTAAGTGTTTGTGCAAATCTGTTCTATAAATTACTCACAAAAAGATAATTGCTTTACTTTCGGAACGCACCCTGTACAAGAATATAACGGGCACTTATTTTATATTTATGCTTAAATGATCCGTGCCAAAGTATATTTTTTTTAGAATAATGATTTTACGTAATATTTAAATATGTTATGGACACCCCAATATCTCAATTTATTCCCAGGAATGGCAGTGGTGCAAGCACCATAAGCAAGTTAAAACCACAGGTATTGCAATTTTCCACTAGATATTTTATTTCGAAACCGGTAGTGTCGAAATAAAATATCTAGTGGAAAATTGCAATACCTGTGGTTTTAATATGTTACGCTTCCACCACATCACGCCTGAGACCTCATCATTCGACCATAAGCAAGAATTGGAAATGGTGACAGGTTAAAGAGACGGATGTGGAAAGAGAACCTTGAAGTCTTTGCTTTGTATAAACTATGTTTTTATGGTTGTAGGCCAAAAGATACATACAAAGTTGATTTTGAATAATCAGTTGAACTTCTAGCGCAAACGTCACGTTTCTATATTTTATAAATAACACATATTATATTTTGTTTGATAATTCCAAAACCATATCAGCAATAATCGTTGGGAAAATAACTAGTTTTTCAAGTAATATTTTGCCGAAAGATTTTTGATGCCCTGTTGAAGTTTTGAGACGTTGCAAAGGAAGCTTTTCTCGAGTGTGTCATGCGCATAGGACGCACACTGTGATAGTGAAGGGGTCTGAGCTGACAAGAAAAATATTAGCATCCCCTAATGTATAAGTAATTTCTATCCACGATGCCTCGAATAAATCCAATTAATTATTTGCTCACACTTTCAAATTTTATGCACGTAGGTTCCCCATGGAGCATTAAATAAATAAGTATATTTAGCAGAAAATCAATCAAGCTAACTTCCAAAAAAGGGGGCAGGGATTATTTCATCGTCACCAATAGTATGGTCAGTTGACACCAATGATTTTTCTTTATCAAATCTCTGTCGATTGCACGTTTTTGCATTTCTTTGCATTTTCTTCCATCCCTATATCTTTTCTACCGACCTATACTTCTTTGTTTTTAGCTTAACACCTTTCTACATTAGATATACAATGATTCTACATCCATATTTAAAATGGTATAGAATTTGGTAATGCCAATTCCATATCTGGGAATGTGTAAACATGTTTGTGTTGTGTCATATAAATTCATACATACATACGTATAAGTGTACACATACAAGCACAAAATCAAGTACAGTCTGCATCTATGTCTCCCTGCAACGATCTCCCCAAACTGCATTTTGCCTTAGACATGTAAACCCATTCGGTTAAAGCTCGCGACGACTGCAAAAATTCGCAATTTTCAAAAAATTCGTCCGAGCTGGAAACCATTACCCCATCAACATTTTTTTAAGGCATGGAAGGAAGGAGGAGGCAAACACAGGAGAAAAAAATACGTTCAATATGGGACGGGGGTGCGTGGAGCCGACCCCACTCTATCGAAAATACTGTCGCTCCTTTCAAAACTTGTTGTTCCTCCTCTTTGCTGCGAAGGAGAGTCGGCCTAAGCACATTCACTCTGCTAGGAAAAATATCTTCAGCGGGGGCATTAACGCGAAGGAAAATCAACAGCTTCCGACCGGGAAGCAGGTGGGGTAAGGGCAAGAGAGAGAGGAGAGGAAAGGGAGGGGGGCCGAGGGATAAGATTCTGGAGAAGGGTGGAAGAGGGCCGAAATGGACCCCTCTCCCTACCCCGGAATTGGCGCCCTTGATGGCGAGGGCGAGAAAAGAGGAGGAGGGATGTGTGGGAGGGTCGAGGCAGAAGGGAGAAAATGACCGAAAAAATGAAATACAAAAGGAAAAGGGCGAGGACGTAGGGGAAGAGCAGAAGGCAACTGGAAGGGGGGGTGGTATGGGGGAAAAAAAGGAGATGCCGGAGAGCGCCCTCGTAGCTGTAATGGGTTCCGTATTCTAATGAAGGCGAGAGAGAAGAGAGAGAGAGAAAGAGAGAGAGGATTCAGGGATAATCTTTGCATCTTCCCATCCTCTCCCTCGCTCCAATCCGTTCATTCCACGCCCACCCTTCCTTCCTTCAACTCCCCAACCCCCTCGCGCAACGCTTCCTTTGTCTCAGACAAAACCCCCCTCCCCCCACCTCAATCCAGCCATGGAGAGGCCCATCCTTTAAATAAATAATAAAAAAAATCCAAGCAGGACTCTTCGGTTTTATTTTTTAGGACGGAGAATAAAGAAAGCACACACACATACAAGCGCGTGCTCCTCTCTCTCCGTACTTCCCTCCGCGCAGACACGAAAATTTCGACCCCTTGCCGCCGCAAGGGGGGATGCGATCCCGGGACGGGCGTCGGTGGGGACCGGAGAGAGGCTTTGGTCTCCGAAGGGGGCGGACTCGTTGGCCAGGAGGGGGAGAAGAGTGGAGGAGGACGGAAATAACAGAATTTGACCGATCGCAGCAGTTGCCAGACGCTGGGTGCCGCGCTGTGACTCTTAAGGAGGCAACGGGACAGGGCAGGGGTGGATGATGGGAGTGAAAAGGGGAGGAAGTGGGGGAAGGAGGGTGAGTTGGGACGAGATCCTCTCTCCCGCACTCCCTCTCTCTACCAGAGAGAGAGAGAAAGGCGCGGCAGTGGCGCGAACCGCCGGGGAAAATTGGATTCTCCCTCTTCTCCACTTCGAGAGCAGGGAACTACGGAGTATGGAAGGGATATGAGGAAAGGGCGAATGGGAGGGCCGAAAGGAGGGGGTTAGGGGGGTTTGGCTTAGAATGGCGGGTTGGGAGCGTGACTTGGGGGCGAGAGTGGCTAGCTAACCCCGAGCCAAACTCCCTCGCTCTCTCCCGCCTCAGTCTTAGGCCTCCCCCGCCATGACATCCTTCCCACCCCCTAGTTCCTCCATCCTCCCCGTGTCTCTCTCTCTCCAATTCTTCCATCCAGTCTCCATATTACCGTGGATCCTATTTCGTTCAACCCATCACCCCTCCCTCTCCCACCCACTCCCCCTCGCTCCCTTATCTCGGGACAAGGATTGCTACATACTGCCCTCAATCTTCTTATCCACTCCCTCTCCTCAACCCTCCCCCCTCCTTTCCCGCCCGACGTCTACCATTCCTACCCAGTGAAATCTCCCTTTCACCTGCCTCCGACCTTTAACAGAAAGGGATACAAGGTGGCGGAATGTTTAAGGGTGCTGACGTAACGCGCCCCGCTTCCTGGTATGCCGATTTTTTTCCTCCGGAGTCTGGATTCGGTTCTGACGGTTGTGAGGAGCCCAGGAACTAAGAAGGGGATTGACGCAGACCGAAGGGGCAACTGAAGGATGCTCCATGCATGGTCAACTATCGGTAGAAAGGCGGTTGGTGATGCATATACATTGAACACGTGAAGCCTTGAGGAAAGGGGAAAGCGTCAGGGGTAGGACATGTTTATTCAATTACAGACTATTCTTGCTCTAAATTTTACAGTTGTCATAAACTGTTTGATATTCTTTCTCAAGTTTTTCCTTGATAATATAAATATAGAAATTAATAATAACATGTATTTCATAAAAAATATAATAAAGAAAGTATTATAATTATAATATTATTTATATATAAATAGCCAAATAAACATTTTATTTAGTTTTTAAAAACCTCGGTTAACAAAAAAAGGTTCTATAGCCACAGAATGGCCCCATCAATCAATTAAGAGTTTTTTAAAACATTTATCGTTTATTTTAATCATTCTAAATTGCCATATAATTTTAGTAGTCGTTAGAAATTTGGAGTCTACTGATAATGTACTATATTAGTTTAGTATGTCTCTGAAATTATTTATGAATAATTATTTCTTGTCCTTGTTTCAAGAAACAATAGCCTTAAAATAAAACTTTGCATAGTCGGTCTTCTTTCTAATATAGCCTTTCTAGTGTATCCGCCATAACACATATTGTTAGCGTTGAACGTTTTGAACGCTTATCATGTTAACGTTTGAACGTCAATTGAACGCTTGAAATATTACTGAACAATCCTTCCACCAATTGCTAATTTTGAAAAATCAAATTACTCTCCTGCATGTATCCTTTTTTGCTCATGGCCTCAGCATAATCTAGCTTTGTTTTCAATTACTTCAATTGCACTTCAAAGATTTCCAGTCATGGTAACTTGCAAGAATTTCATTATCGCCATTAGTTTCTGACCAAACGCTTTATAAGCGCCCAGCTATCCTTCCCGAATCAATCTGACGTCCACATTTTCGTCAAAAAACATACTCTGCTTATGCTTGGTTTGCATTGATGGGATATGTTTATGACTTCGGGGCATTAGGATATTTACAGTCGGTAAACATTAGTACCGATAGGGACATCTTGTCCTTGGAGCACACACCACAAGCTTCTTGCTACAGCGAGGAACCGGGCAATTCAATTCCACCCCCTCCCACTGCCCCTCCACCCCCAAAAGCGATACATTTTTCCTCCAGCGGTATCTGGGCATTAGGATTGAAAATTGCATCCTCATATTCGTTCGCCGAATCCCGCATGCAGGCATGTCCTTTGCTGTTTGCTTTGGCATGCCTTATCTCTTCGCCGTTCACTCAAACTCCTTCGCTCCCCGAGTGAGCACATACTCCGTCCGCCCCGCTGAATTCCGGCCTGAACTCACACACACACACAAACACTGACTATCCCGAAGAGAGAGAGGGAGAGAGTATCTCATGGGGGCGTCTCTCCCTAATACTGGCAGTCTTCCCAGTTGACTGCTTCCCCCAAGTTAGATTCGCGAACGGAAGTAGAGCGCAAACTACGGAATATAGGATATAGCCGGAGGAAGAGGAGGTATGGGAAAATGGACGGAGAGAAAATATTAAATATCAGAAAATGTATGGGATTGAAGTTTTAAAAGGAAAGAAAAGAAAAACAAGGCGTATATCATGAAATATAGGACCGAAGAAAGCATCTCAGAATAGGTCAACTACCAAAATCAAACCTCTTACTTGGCACTTAAATCCAAAGAATATCCCCAAAGAAGTTAGGTTTCATTAAATGGGCGATGAGAAAATGCTAGCGGCAGTAAAATGAAAACCAAACACCCGCTATGACACACAGTCCGCCAAAAGCTAGAAGCTAACTTTTCACGTATCAATACTGTCATCACTATGGTAGGAGAATTGCATAGTGACAACTCACATGTGAACTCAGTAATTGGGTTATGGCCTTGTTGGTGCGTGGACTGGTTGTTGTGGCTGGTGTTCGGTTTTCATATGACTACCCCTCATGGAAAAGAGTAAAAGAGAGGCGTTACTTCACTTTATTTAGGCAACACCAGCAATAGGCGGCAAGTAGTATCTGGGATCCTGGGAGAAAACGTTAGCTCATGTGTTGGTAAATGCTCAGGGAAAATCGGGCCAGATTTGTTAAAGATTACTACGAAAGAGGAGTAAGCGTGACTGGTATGCTTAGGGAGCCATTCGATCAAAAATGAGACCAGGGAACACTTATACAATAGAACAGGGAACCTCAGTTTTCTTTCGACACCAAAAGAATTATTGTGCCACACAATTATTTTGGTACATTCGACCACCAGGATAAAAAAAAGATAAAACACCATCACCGAGAGATTCAATGCTCGTTTTGGAGCCATGATATTAGATCATGGCAAGAGTTGGACCCTAACATTCGAATATATTAATTCAAGGAAATATTTCAATGATGTAGCAATTATTTCACAATCTACATACGTATTATTGTGTACAATTTATTTTATATAAGCTATATAATGCAAATGCATTGCATGCATGCATTTGCATTATATACAAAAGTGCATGCATGGCTGGTGCCATACGACCTCCAGCCACACGCCCTTGCGACTTTCGGGGCACTGTGAAGAAGTACGTCCATGTAGATGATAGAAAGAGAGAACGAGAGAGAGAGAGAGAGGAGAAAGAAGCTGAAGTGAAAAACCTGAGTATTAAATATACATGTATATGTAATATGCTACCGCGATGAAGGAGATAACAAGTTAATTTTTTTTCCGTGAAGGCGGAGGGAGAATATTTTTCCTCATAAAATTTTCCCCGAGTCAGCCGGGAGTTCTTAATAACCTCCGCGAAGTTTATGAGCGGTTGTTTTAAGGACCCGGACGACGACCGTCTCCGATTCTACTGCGTCTGGACTACTAACTGAGGCCGACTGAGATAACCTTTCCCTGGTTGGCTGGAGACGGCGGGATGTTTCTTTAGTGATATTTTCTCGTTGCTGTGAAACGGGGCATAATTTCTTGAGAAGCGATTATTTCTCGTACCCGTGAAATGCGGAATGTTAGATACAAAAAAAATAATTATTCTCTTATTTTACAAGGAACCGTAACGTAACCTCAGTACTTTACACTACAACAAGCAGAACAAGCACATATATACGGCAAAATGTTTTTTATAAAAAATACCTTTTTCCTAATGAAATAAAGAATAACGTTTCGTAATCAACCTCTACAAGTTTTGTTTTCAACTTTGATGAATATACAATAAACCAAAAGTTCAAAATTTCGTTCAATCTACTAATGTTGCTATTGAACAGAGTTATGTGGAACATTTCGTCAAGATCTATTAAAAAAGCACAACTTAAATAATAATTTTGGAATTACGTGAATTCCGATGTTGCTTGCTCCATCGATACTAGTAGATAGTAAATCAAAGAGTACCTTACATTGGGGCATCTCTGTTCTAAAAGCAATGAATCCTTAAAGTGTTCACGAAAAACTACCGCCATTTGCTGAGTAAAAGATATCGTACATCTCACAACAGTCAATCACTTAACAGTATTTTTGACAGAATCACTCCATTCCTTGTGAGCCCGTCTTCCGGGTTATCTTTTAAATGGGTATATATTGCTAGAACAACAGTTTCGCCTGCACTCGCAATATCGATTCGATTAAATCTTCAGGTTAGAAGACAATGATTCCCTCAACTTAACTTATTTAATTTGTTTTATAAATGCGGGATTCATCACATGGGTTTTAAAATTGACCCTAATAGAAAGTACGCGTTCGAATTATGAGTTTTTTGGATTTATAAATTATTTTTTGACATTCTCTAGCACCACTTGTCAACAGCTGTACAATACACCTTCTACTGATGTTCAATTACTGTTCATTGCCTACGTAAAAGCTTTCATTTTATAACTTTTCAAGATCTAAGTTTCAGACGAACAAACGGCCATTCTGGTGGAATTTTGCGTTTCGTGTTCTTTAATTGGGGATCACACCAACATTGACGGGAGAAATATAACAGTATTGGTATAAATTCACTCTATATATATACATCATGGACTACAACCTTGTCGTGGTGGAAGGGCTTGTGTGTTCCGATGACCCCTAGAGCTGTGCTGGCGGGAGCAATAATAATTACTCCAGGAAGGGTCACCCATGCCAGATAGGTCGAAGGTTAGGAGCCAGACGAAAGGTAGTCCACGCAGCGTCTGTTCCTCAGTGAGGCGGCTACAAAGGCGTCTGACCCCAGGGGGGCGGCCATTAAGTGATGGTGTCACGTTAAAAACACTATTGAGGAAGGCAACGGGAAACCACCTCAATTATCATTCCCAAGAAAGTAATGATGGACGCAAAACAGAAATTGAGTCCTGGCAACTGCGGGACTCGGCCCAAGGGGCCGTGTGTCGTGCCCGGCAGCGGAGGAGGCAAGACTTCCGCGGTCGTCATCCCACGAAACCCTTGCAGGGAAGAAATAACAGCAGCAGGACAGAAGACGCAGAAGAAGACGAAAGTAGTTAGAATAGGGACATGGAACGTCAGGACAATGTTGAGAACAGGAAAATCAGAAAATATTAAGCGAGAGATGGAAAGAGGTAATATAGATGTTTTAGGTCTCTGCAAGGTGAGATGGAAGGATAGCGGGGATTACTGGAGTAACAATTATAGAGTGATATGAAGCGGCGGGGACGAGAGCCAACGAGGGGTTGCCATAATATTAAATAAAGGGGTAGGAAGAAGCGTAGTCAACATAGAGCAAGCGACAGATAGAATTTTACTCGAAGAGATTAAAGCAGAGCCGACGAACTTGGTCATTGTACAGGTATACATGCCACCGAGCAACCACAAGGAGGAAGAAGTCGATAGGATGTACGATGAGTTAGAGGATATAACCGCGCGTGTTCCTGCAGGGAAACATTTGATACTGATGGGGGATTGGAATGCGACGGTAGGCGAAGGAAGAGAGGGTGGTGAGGTGGGGGACTATGGGTTAGGCACGAGGAATGAACGCGGGGAGAAAGCGATTGAATTCTGCAGGAGACAGGGGTTAGTCATCACCAACACATGGTTTAGAAATCACAAAAGGCGAAGGTATACATGGGAACTGCCAGGTCACTCAGAAAGGTATCAGTTAGATTATATTATGGTTAGGCACAGGTTTAGGAACAGTGTGATAATTTCGCACAGTTTCCCAGGAGCGGATGCGGACTCTGACCACAATTTAGTTGTTATGAAATGCAACGTCCGTTTCAAGAAGATAAGGCAAGGGCGGCGGGTTAGGAAATGGAACGTAGAAGCATTAAATGGATTAACGAGGAAGGAGTATCAGCAGGCTGTAGAGAAAATAATGGATGACGGTAAAGAACTGAGTACAATCGAAGAAAAATGGGAATGTATCAAGCAAGGGATATCGGAAGCAGCAAAAGACACTATAGGAAGCGTTAAGGGGAAAAGAATATGGAAACCATGGGTCACGGATGAGATGATTGCAAAAATGGATGAGAGAAGAAGATGGAAGAATGTAAACACAGAGTTAGGCAAAATGAAGTACAAAGAGTTAAACAATAAATTGAGAAGGGCCACAAAATAAAGCAAAAGAAGAATGGTTGAAAACGCAATGCGAGGATATGGAAAGTTTACAGAAGAAGGGTGAAATCGGTACCCTATACAGCAAGGTTAAGTTATTATCGGGAGGTAAGAAGGCAAGATCTGTGCTAACAGTTAAAGATAAGTGGGGTAAGATAATAGTTGAACCAGGAAAAATCCAAGAGAGATGGAAGGAATATATGGAAACACTGTATGGTAAAGAACTTAAGCCGACAAGGTTAGACATAGAAAAGGAACATGACGTAGAAGAAGATAGCTAAGGTCCAGGCATACTCGACGATGAAATAGAAAGGGCATTAAAGGAGATGAAAGCAAATAAGGCCGTGGGGTTGGATAACATACCTGTAGAACTGTTGAAATGTTTAGGAAAATGCGGGAAGAAGGCCCAATATGGACTGATTCGTAGTATCTATGAGGAAGGAATCTGGCCGGAAGATTTTGTGAGATCGGTGTTAGTCCCTATTCGAAAAAAGGCAAAGGCTTCGTCATGTGAGGATTACAGAACAATAAGTTTGATATCCCACGCAGCTAAAGTTATTCTCAGGATCATCAACAAAAGGATAGAGAGTAAGGCAAATGATTACTTAGGGGATGATCAGTTTGGGTTTAGGAAGGGAAGAGGTACGCGTGATGCCATTGCAGTAATGAGATCACTAATTGAGAGGAATATAGAATACAACCAGGACGTTTTTGCCTGTTTTGTAGATTTCGAAAAAGCGTTTGATAGAGTGAATTGGGAAAAATTAATGCGTGTATTGCAGAAAATAGGAATGGATTGGAGGGACAGGAGACTGATCCGCAACCTGTACATGTCTCAGACTGCTCAGGTGCGAGTGGGGAACGGAGAGTCCGGATGGGCAGTGTTAGGAAGACGGGTAAGGCAGGGTTGCCCATTGTCACCGGTGCTGTTCTACGTATATGTGGAGGAAATGATTAAAGAGGCATGGGAAGAACTGGAGGTAAGAATGAAAGTCGGAGGGGAATTCGTAAATTCGGATAGGTTTGCTGATGACCAAGCATTAGTTGCTCAGTCAGCCAAGGGGTTGCAAGCATTGCTGAGTGAATTGGAGGTTCAGTGCGATAAATATGAAATGAGAATCAATATTAATAAAACAAAGGTTATGCGATTTTCCAGAAAGGAAAAGGCTAAGCTAAATATTAAAATAGGCGGGGAAAGAATAGAGCAATTAGAGCAGTTTACATATCTCGGAAGTGTTTTGGACCAATACTGTCAAAGTGGTAGGGACGTAAGGAGAAGAATTGCGCTAGGCAAGGAGGCTTTCTCAAGGAGGAGGGAGTTGATGACGGGGACGTTAAGTAGGGATGTTAAGACAAGACTCGTTAAAACTTTGATATGGAGCTTGGTTATGTACGGCGCGGAAATCTGGTCACTGAAGCAGGAGGATAGACGTAGATTGGAGGCTTTTGAAATGTGGGTGTGGAGAAGAATGGAGAAGGTGAAATGGACCGAAAGGAAAACAAATGAGGAAGTACTAGAGATGGTGGGTGAGGAGAGGGGTTTGTTGAGAGAAATCCTATGGAGGCAGGAAAAATGGATGAAAGGCGTATTGAGCGGTAGTGGAATGTTGAAGAAGGTAATAGAGGGGAGAATGTTGGGCAAGCGAGGTAAGGGCAGGAACAGGATAGGGATGTTGGACGGGAGGAAAGAAGTACACCGAGATGAAGAGGGACCTGGTATAGATTGGTTTGATAGGTGGGGAGTCACAAAATGTTTATTTGATCGTTGTGTCCATCCAAAAACCTACCTTAAACGGTATATTACCTAATAATAATAATAATATATGCATCGAAAAAATATGTATGAACAGACCCAAAGTTTTCCTTCCACTGGAACTCAGTTTTATAATTTTAAATCTGACCTAAATAAATGATTAACGATGTTTCTTCAAAAACATGAATACAATCCTGTCAATACGGAGTTTTTTTAGGACGAGTTAGTTAAACTAGTAGGAACATCGGAAGAAGAACTGCTTTAGGCAAAGCGACTTTCACAAGGAGTAGGGGGTAGATGACAGTAACACTGATTAAGGATGTTAGGAAAATATTATTGAAAACTTTGATACTGAGACTGGTTGATAGGCTTTGGCTTGATACTGTGTAGTGAGGGAACTTATTCGACAGAACAACGTAAAATTGACGTAAAGAAAAGAAACAAAGAGGTACTAGAAATGGTATAGAAGTAGAAAGGATATCTGTGAAAAATCCAACGGAGGAAGGAAAGACGGATGCAGAGTATTTTGATTTGCGATTGCATTTTAAAGCCTGCGATAGAAAACATTAGGCAACCGAGGAATAGGGAGGGAAAGGATACGCTTGTTGAATGGAATGAATGGAGGATTGAGGTATGCGGCATTGAAGAAAAGATTGTTTCAGTGTGAGGTTAGGTTGTCTTTCAGGCGAGACTAAGAAGTGTTGGGGTTTGTTTGTATCATCCAAAATTGACGTCAGACTGCAAAATAATAATCAATACCATTTTTCTCGATCTTGATGGTAATCCATACGTATATTGCAGTTTTTCCCACTCTAAATACGCACCAATAAAAATATTTTGAAAGTTCGGCTAACGCAATGCTTGTCTGAAATTGAATAAATCTTAATCCTCAAAATGTAAACGAAAACTATTTATAAAAAAGATAATCCGAATGAATTGTATGTTGTGGTAATTTTTTCTGAGAAACTAGCAGTAGAGATAATAATAATATGAAATCCCATTTATTACTTATAAAATGGTAACCACAGCATATTATTGCTTTGACAAAAAGAATCATTATTCAATAGCCTTCATAAAAAATGTCCGCTGCATTATCCTTTCCTTTCCAAAGCCAGAGTGACAAAATAATAACTCTTAATTTTTCAGCTTTAAATGAGCAGCCCAACTTCCCGACTAATTCACGTTTTTCTTGTAACTGTAAACCTAGTTATTGTTATTCCTCATGATTGCACGCGTTTCTTTCAGAGCTCTGAAAAAATTATGAAGTGGTTTCCGGTTCGGTTAATTTAAGTTGAGAGAGAGAATATTCCGTAAGGGCGCAGCGTCATGCAAATGAATGGCTTGACGAGTGAGCCCGGACTCGGGAGCCCTATAAGGCCATATACCTGGGAATTTACGGCCCTTTGGTCACGGGGGGGGGGCAGGGCCGAGTTCACAGAGAACACCATGTTGAGTGATGTGAAAGCGAGGGGAAGGGGAGGGAGGCGATTTGCTCGACGGCGGCGGAGGCCTGAGGCGAACTTTTTCCGCGGATCGAACGGGACGCACCGAATCACCGTGAAGATCGACCGGACGACCGCCCCTGAGTGATAAGATCGGCCGGGATCTCGTTTGGGCAGATAGGGGGTGGGGAGAGAACGCTATCTTCGAGCGCGAAATCAGTTTCGTCGAAGCCGGAAATACTCCATTGTCCACCAATTTGTGAAAGAGCCGGAATTCCCTCAATGCGTTCATTTCCTCTGACATTTCCTTGAACTGTGGATAGCATATCGGGAATATTGATAAGATTTGATGCATCGCAAAGCGCAAGGAAATCCAAGACAAAAGCGATTCAGGCTTGCTCTTGCCTTTGTTGTGCGATTTTTGGTTTGATTAGGTGGGTTTATTAAAAGTGGCACGAATAAAAAAAATGACAGCTGACACATGGTGATACCTATGACAGTTCGTCAATGCAGATAGCTCTCCATCTGATAACGCCAAGTGATTATTTTTTCTTATTCGTTTCCTGTAGATACCATTTCATAAATAGATAAAAAAAGACAGTTGAAATTTGAGCTAGCGAGTAACACACCCAATTGCGATCAGTCTCGCCTCGGGCATAGTCATTACATGAACTTCAATGTGTTAACTCTTGGAAACATGAATAGTCATAATGTGGCATAATCGAAATGGGAGCGTAGACCACAATTTGCCATCAGCAATATTCTGGAGACCTAATAAAAGTAGCGCACCATAACACGGGTACTACGTTTCAAACTATTGTGGTTACGTGAAACAGTTGATAACGCCGCATAATAACAATGGCATTAGTCACATTTATATGACATCGAAGTTCGCTAAAATTAAATTTTTGTGCACCACACAGAATGACATGGACGGCAAGGATTTTACATGACACTCACATTACGTTAAACGCGGATAGAAACAGAGTCATCGGGAACTGTTGGAAGACAATATTTACAAATAAAATATAATGATTTTTATATTTTTACTATGACACATATTAAGATAGTGTTAGGAGATATACTCCTATTACCATCGAATGGTAATCCTATTCCATGAAATTCATTTCTTTGAGATGATGTTAAGCATACACATGTTGCACAACTGAATGCAAAGTATTCGCTATGCATATAAACCTTATCGGAAATCAACCTCATGGCTCTCGTCAACTATATTTTAATAAAATTTTCCAGATTGTATTTATGACTCACGTGAACGAATAATTAATTTTGTATTTTATTAACTGAGCAAAGGTGAGTTCGAATTTATCATTCTCGCACTAAATCCGATTTGTATAAACTTGGAAACATAAATGATTCCCAACACCTTAGCGTTAACACCGAGTAATGAGTTACGAAATCATCTTAGATGATTTCGTAACTCATTACTTGATAGATTAGCCAAATCGATTTTATCGTAATTTGTTGATCATTTCTTATTTCCTATGGCATTTAGCGTCATTATTTTTCATTAATAATTATTTAGATATTATTATCAAATTGTATGACTTTTTTACAGCCAATAAATAAAATTACTCTCATTTAATCTGTTATACCATCACCAGATTTTACTCAGAAGTTCTCATGTGGCTGGCTATCTTTATCCAGTGAATGTGCGAAATATTTTTCTATAAAAATAGACTTTGTGTTCCTCAGTTTGATTTAACTTCATGGCTACGTCCTATTTTAATCTAGAAATCACCAAAATTCATTGTTGAACGGCAAAAATAATTAAACAGGTACAAAAACAAGTTTATTTTTAAAACAACATTAAGCTGGAAATTATGTTTAAACGCGTTTATGGAATAATGAGAGCAGTTTCTTATCTAGCTTTATGGCTATGAATTGTGAAATAGGAGTCTCTATAAAACATTTGTCTGAATTGTGAACATGAAATTGTCTTTGAACTTTGTCTGATGTCATTTAATATTTTCTCGATACCTGAAATATCTTAATTTGCACACGGTTTGGAGCATAGAAGTTCTTACCATACACGGATCAAGTTGTATGCAGTCATGTCCGCCTGTTCACGAAGGAATTAAGGATACAATTAATGATAAAGATCCTTGGAGTATGACTTATTTAGTGGATGACGATTTAAGTGAAATGTACCCGCTATAAAATTTAAGGGAAGAAAATAATTTTCATAAGATTGTAAAATCCGAAATTAGTTCAAGGTTTTAATTGGATACATATATTATCTAAATGAAGACGATATTCGTTTTATCACGTGCAATACAGATAAATGCTATTTTAAATTAATTTCTACCAAACACAAGAATAAATGCTGAAAAAAAATAATTCGTGAATTCCAAGGTGCCTGAAGGAGGATAAATTACGCAAAAAAACATCCATCTAAACAGACTACCTAGACGAAGAAATTAACTTTTTCATTCGCAATGCCTATTAGCTAATTTCTGCATATTCCGAAAATTGTTCAATATTTGATGAGACTCAGAAATTCCATTTCACTAAAATATTTGTCTTGGAAAAAAAAACTTTCAAAACTAGCACTGGATTGTGAAGCCGAAATCTAAGAGCTGCCTAAAGAACATTTAAGGCACTGGGCTGCGCAAAGTTTCCCAATTAGACACATTCAGTATTTATGTCTCAAATACAGATTTACACTAACCTCTGATGACACCCCAGTCACCTCTGCAACAGAAATCAACAAAGAGTGGTATTTGTAAAATTATTCTTCAATTAAATTATTAATACTAATAATTTGGCCCGTTCGATTAGAATCGGGCAATTCCTTGTTTCAATTTCGATTTTTCGGGGTAGCTTATTTTTAAACATCCAATACAATTTCCTTAATTGTTACAAAATACAAAATTTGAGTTGCATACCATTCCTTTCCGTCGTTCTCCCCGTTCCCACTTTATCTTTTGTTGATAAATCTGTCCAATATTTTCCTAATCGGTTCCTCGTGTAGATATTTCCGAAATTGTTGGACGTTATGCAAATATCCAAAGATAGCTTCCAGTTGGCATCTTTCCTTTGCATAAATTGGACAATAAAGGACTTTGTGTATTGCCATCTCCTCCTCCATCATGTATTCACACGTCTCCTCCTTTTTTTCCCTATTTTCTTGAGGTATGATCTAAACTCCCCGTGTCATGTTAAAATTTGCGTAATTTCTTTTTAAGCTTTAAAGTTGATCTTCATTCGTTCCTTCACGCTAGGTAAAACTTATCTGGTTGTAATCAAAGTATTACAAGACCTTGGATTAAACACGAAGACGTGTGATGTGTACTCACATTTAAGGCAAATTATGTATTCCAACTCTTTTCCATGTGCAGCCATTCAGTTGTTCCAGGTTTTCTGACAATCGTAATGCTTGGATATTTAATAAAGGCCGTCCGAACACATCACTCAGGGTTTAAGCCCTGGACTTTCAGGACATACGCTGCAAAACTGTGTTGCCAAGTTCCAACTTCCTGAAAATAAAAGTTCAAAACAAATTAACGGAAATGAAAGTATAAATGTTTATATATTATTTATATTTCGTCAATGTTACGGGATAGAATACAGGCTCAATGTAGGTTGGAGCGACCAATCTGTTGGGCTTAGATAGAACCTTCAAATTTGCCGTACATTTAGACGAATAAAACAAGGAAGGCCATTGGATATGTTCAATCCCCTTACACTCCCCATAACATCAATTGATTCAGAAACACAGAATCTTGCTTTTTTGAATTAATGGTGGATGGCGTCATTATATTTCACAAGTTTTTTCCCCCGCCACAAGCCCTTGCGGCGGCTTGTGGGGTACTATGTAGATGTAGAAGTTTTGACGCCTGCAATTTTCCTTTTATTCGTAAAGGTTTTTCTGGAACAGGCAGGGCTCAGTTTCTTCATTCCCGGCCACCTCTTTTATACGATCGATGGGTGAAATCGGGTACAAATCACCAAAATGGCACTTACAATTCGCTATTCCATGCAATGGAACCATACAACTGAAATATTTTCCTTGCTTCCCCCACAAGATTATCCTTCATCACAGATGGCTAGTACCAGTTTTCAATAACGTGAATGCTCCACGAGCTATAGAACTGCTTCAGTTTGCTCCCTACTAAACACGTATACTCCGTATACTTTAAAACTACGTTAATTTCTGAAAAGCACAAACTCATTCCTATCTCCATCCAAGTAATAACCTTAAAGCTGCCACAAAGGCAAATGTTGAGGAGTGTGAGACAATCAGCCATTAATGCAGAATTTTAGTTTGCATATGCATTTGAACACATGTTAGCTCAAATGCAAACACAATCGTACAGATGCGTTCGTATCCATGACTGCTAGTGTACATCACACAATCATTAGTACACAATGACTGAATCATTACGTGCTAGTTTTTAAGCTAATTTATAGTATACCCAGGCCCTTAGGTTTAGCTTTTGCATTAAATCAATCAATCAAGTCGAGCGATTTAGTTTGTTATGGCTGTTTGTATCGAGTTGGGGAAGTTATTGTACTTAAATATGTTTGCGATGGTGTCCATTCCCTCTCATTTTCTTCTGATGGTCGAATACATCAATATAATTTAATAGTATAATAATTTACACGGTCTTCCTAGATGAGTCAGGTATGCTGACCATTTCTAAAAGTGTCCCTAGCCTCATCCTAAATCAAGCGGGTGAAAACCAAGCTCATTCAGCAGGCCTGTGACTCTCTCTAAATGTAACAGTGTTTATCAACCTGGCAAATTTTCTCAGTATTCCTTCTATACCCTTAATTAAAGTTTTCTCCCATAGATCCCAGATTCTTACCCCGTGTGGTCGATGTGTGATCTAATTAGAGCGAAGTAACACCTCTCTCATAATTTTTCATATTATTATTTACAACCCCCGCCTAACTGAACGTAGCTTCTTTAAGGCAGACCCGGATATTCTTCTAACGTGTGCATCCCTTTTTGTGCAGATGTAGATATCGTGGATATTATCAATAAATTCCGAGGTAGTGCATCAAAAGTTTGAATTTAGGCTAAAACCAAGTAATGACCTGTCCTGAACTGCTTAATGCAATGAAAAATATTTTATAATTTACGTCTTGCCAATCTTTTATTTAGCTCCAAGAGTCCAGATTTGTATATTTTCTGATATTTGTTCTGACCACTCTTCCTTACACCACGTCGGTATTTGGTCTAAATCATAAGTGAGTAACATAAAATCTACCGCCATCTTTATTTCTCTGTAAAACACTCTTTCGTCTGCAAATAATCCAAGATTGCTTTTAAGGTGGGAAGTTAGGTCGTTTATACATTAAATAGAAAAGCAGGGGTCCAATAAAACCTCCTTACGATACCCTGAAGCCCTTCTAACTGTACGCCCGACCATGGCTAGCCATTGAACAACTGACCCTAGAAAGCGTATCCTAGATAAACTGGTAATGGGTAACCGGGCCATTACATTCTACGATCGGATTTCACATAAGCGTCGTTCACTTCTGCAGTTTCATTAATCACTGCCAGAATTCCCTACTCGCCTAGTACTTCCTAAAGATGCCAGAAGAAATACTTGGGGTGAAATAGTTAATATTTACTTATTATCGAAAGTTCAATTGCTAAATCGTTTTTAAAATAATGCAAATGAATATAATTCAAAATCCATAATATCTGCTGCTCCACTGATGCGATGAGCACTCCTCTTCAGTGAGCAATCCCTTCTCCAACTATTTCCTCACAGATATGGAATCTGAATAATGTCTATTAAAAATATGGATTTTGAACATTGAATATTCATATATTGCGATTTTGAGACCGCCGCCATTTTACTAATAAATTTAATAAGCTGGTTCATTTTCAGTAACGGGATGGTGATTTTTTATTCCAATGATCACACCGGTTTTTAGTTAAGTGCATATTTTCATGCCAATTCCCGGGTCGAATTCTTAGACTTAAATAATCGGACTTGTTTATAAAGCTTATTTAACAGGACTATAGATCTACATTTCATTACGTCAAACGCTAGTTAGCGCTCGAGGAATCAATTAGAAAAATGAAAGTTAGTACGCGATAAACACATCTCAAATAGCGACTACAGATTTACAAACTCAATTTAGGGGGAGTATGATTTTAAGGAAATATGCAGCAGTAAAGGTGATCATTTTTATTATTTAGTATTCCAATTATTACTTCGAAGTCTAAGACATTTACGGTTGGTTTCGGAAGAACGCCGACCGAAAACGTCTACATTGGTCAGCTTCGCCTAACAAGATGCAACCCGACACCCTAAACCACAAATAGGTCTTCTCTAATTCTACATACACTCAACCTCCCTTCATTGCGTCCTACACCTTTTTTCTGCCCCTTCGCTGAGTACCTAATATTATCCCCTCTATATCAGTCTTCCACTTTTCATCACCATTCAACATGCTCTACATCCACCTTTCTCCTGCCTCTTACAGATTCACCCAACAATTCCCTCTCCTTCCTCTTGGCTGTGCCTAGTACCTCTTCTTTTATTTTACGTCCTTTACATTTTATATTTTCCATCCTTCTTCACACTCATATCTTAAAAGCCTTCAAGTCCACGCCCATCATCTTACTCATACGACCAAGTTTCCAAGCAATACAAAACCACGGAACATACCAAAGTTTTCACTGCCCTTTTCTTACCTTATCCTTACACAGCTTTCCTGTCAGTAATATCCTCCTTATCGTGAACACTTCGTCTAACGCCATTCCTCCTCTCACAATCGTTATACTTTGATTATTTTGGTTCAGAACACTGGTATTCTCTCCCACTTTCCAGTTTCAGAGAATTTCTTCTCTTCTACTTTTCCCCTTCTAGATTAACTATTGACTTAACTACCTCTTTATCAATAATCTTTTAACCTTTGTTTTGTTTATATTGATTCCCATCCCCACGCCTATTACACTAATTTTCTAATGCGCTCAGCAATGATTACTTTGGGTGATTGCCTGGCCAAAGTTTGATTATACGCAAACGTACATACACATGGATTCTAAAGAAATGAATTGTTCGTGCGGGTAAATCCATAATTAATATTCAACATATCCTTGTTCGGGTTCCAGGATTGTGATGGTCGCCTTCGCCACGGCCGCCGCGTACCAATCAGCGGCCTCGCCTCGTCCGCAGACTAGTGTAAACCTAAATCAGCAATCGCAGTTGCCGCGTGAAATTGCGTGGGTGTCGCCATAGCGGTTCACGGTCGCGTTTACCGATATATGTACGTACGGGCAGGCTCTTAAAAAAACGCGGAGGGAAGAGCTGGGGAGACGAGGAGAAACCGGGGAGATAGCGGACCTTATCGGGAGGAAAAATTTATATTTGTAAATTTCCGAATTCGCGCAAACCTCCAAAACTATATCACAGTAAAAAATTCCTTTTACGTGCTTGTTGGTAACAGTGGCTGAGGAAAGGGGGTGAGAGGTCGTGGTAGGACAATAACGGTGCGGTATGGGCTTCCAGATACCGATAGTAACGCCAGCCTTGTCCGAGAGCTCTCGCCAACTTCAAGGCCATCTACGCTCCCCACTTCCCATCTCCTCCCGCTCCCCTCCACACCCACTATCCCCATGCCACTCACGGCAAAACTATTCGCCTATCCTTTCTTCCTATCCTTTCCTACCAAATTTCTTCCGCGAGAACTCCTTCCATCCACCGGAAAATGATTATTTCTCCTCCTCCAACCCACTTCCTATATCTTCCGGGCCTTTCCTGGAGCTTTTCCTTCTCGAAATCCTAATACGGTGTGCCTACCCCCTTCCACCTAGATTTCTTTCCTGCTCTCTCTCTCCTTCCCACTCGACTACTTCTAGGGGATAAAAAAAGGGAAACCAATTCCGGGAGTAAGGTCACAAGCGCCACTTAATCCCATCCGACAAGATTTCTCATCGGGCTTTAAAATTTCGTATAGTCCCGGAGAAATGAGGCGGGATGGGTGTACTGGAGAGAAAGAGAGAGAGGGAGAGAAAGAAAAACGTGAAAGGGGAGTGTGGGAAGGGAGCGGGGCGGAGTCTCGTGCTCTCTCGGAGCTTGGGTTTGGTGGAAAAGATTTTATCCCTCACGAGTCCGAAGAGGAAGTTAATGGGAAGAGTGTATAGATCCTATGCCTAATAATAATATAATTCCTCCCCACCTTTACCAGGTTTTCTCCCTCAAAAACTCGCTCACCTCCACGTTCTCACGATTTCCTCATACCCCATTCCGCTCCTTTCTCCTTTTTCCGAAGGACTCGGGGAAAAAATAAAAACTAGGACGCCCTCAAATTTTTCTTTCTTTCTCTCTCCCTCTCTCCTCCTTTTCCCAAGGCTTTTAAATCCACTCCCCTTTGCGAGGAAGCCCACGGTCTTAAAAACTTCCCCTCAACGCAGAGATAGCGAGAGAGAAAGAGGGACCAAAGGACTCGCTCGCATCCTGGCGTGTGGTAATGCCATGACTCGCTCCCCCCATCCAGGGTGTCTGTCTCCCTCCCCTCACCCTTTAAAGAGATCTTTTCCCTTTCCCCTTCTCTCCCGGTTCCCTCCAACGGCCTCACTAATTATTTCCCATCGGATGACCCGTCCGCATTCTTGCGGGAGTCCTTACTCCGCTGAGGGCTGAGGCCATTTCCTCCTCTCTACTCTTGAGACGTCGTATTTCCTACCTTCACCATTTCACTTCCCTCCATCTCTCGTTAATCTGTGATGAGGCTCTTTCTCTAGTCTTACCTCTTTTTCCCTTGCCTCCGTGGCCTTACCTACTTACCCTTGTCCTCTTACCCTCACCCATAACCTCTCTCCTTACCCACCCAAGGCCTCTGACTCGACATTGGGAGAAGGATTGCGGCGTACAGTTACCTTTACTTCTTTCGTAAAAATTAAATATATTTTTCTATCAAAATTAAATTAATTTTAAACTATATTCAACGTTATTAGAACAGATTGTGCAGAATGAGACATATGATATTAAAGGTTTTTCTTCCTTCATGTTACAGAAATTAAATTAGGATATTAAAATTAAATTTTATTACTTAATTTTAACGATCAGTTGATGTTAGATCATTCGCACGCCTTCTTTAGGGGCTCATTTGATGTAATTATTGTCACGGTATTTTAAAATATGAGGCATCAATTTAACACCGTCATAAATCTACATGTGCCAAAGTTAAACCTAATGGAACCCTAATAGCAACACTTAAAATAATCAATTATGAAGAACACTGAAATGTTCCAACCAATATTGGACAAAACTAAATCGGCCTAGCCACATTTTTTGAGATTATCGTTTGAAAAGCAGCATACCTTTCCAATGACGAAAATTTAAATTGAAAAAAAAAGAATAGTGATTCAGATTTCGGGTGTTTGATAGGCCTACGCCATCCTAACGTTCGGAATCATTTCAAATGATTGCCATTTTAACGACATGGCTGAAATGGAATACCTTATTTTTTCCAAAATTTTTAGATCCGCTTATATTATTGGGTAACTATAATCATAAACTAGAGCAAAACGAACGATTTATTATCTATGATTCCAGTAATATTTTGTATATTTTAAGGCATCTCCTATACATGTCAGTTTTTATGCAGTTTACTAATTTAAAACGAACGGATTTGTGTTATGTGACATTTCACAGATCTAGACCATTTTATGATTAAACTATTATGTAAATATTCAATTTTAGGTTTAACGAACAAGTTTCTTCCTTGCGGTTCGAGGTTCAATACGTGATGATAAAACTGAAGAAACTTGGAGAAAGGATAGCATGATTTCATTCCAGTGAGAGGACAATATGACCTCACTCCAATTTCCTCCGCCTCGTAAAATATGATTATCGAGTCAAAAGCGAATGTTGTGTTCTCTGAACAGAACAGAAAATATTTTCTTCAAGTCTTTGAGACAAAAAAAAGATTTCATAGGGAAAATTAATATTACAAATATCTAAATGAATATATCTCCAATTTAATCAATAATATTTAAATTACAGTCTGATCAGTCCTGGACTCTGGGAGTTGAGTGAATATGAGAGGGAAAAAGAGAGATAAGCGTGTTTCTACAACAAATATTAAAATAATACGTTTTTATGTGAAACGACTACAAGTTAAAAAATGAACCTAATTGTTTATTTAAACGTTAAATAAGTTAATTCATAGATAAATTGAAAAATTTCCCCAGAGGATGTAATAAAGAGAGCCAAATAAAAGAAGAAAGATTGTCGGAAAACTAAACCAAATATTTCTCCCGGGGAATAGTTTTATCATGAGCCATGCATATATGTATCAAATCTATGGCCACGCAAAACATACAAGCGTATATGATCGGAGAGATTGAAACTTTTGAAAATAAAGTGTGGCATTAGAAGAGTACAGTGAAAACACTATCGTGATGAGTTGAAAATGAAATAAAGAGCATGAGATTTTCAGATACTTCAAATTATGATACATCCAATGTGTATCCCAATATATCAGGTATATTTGTGAGTGCATGTGTATGTTAGTTGGTAATTAGTGTATTTACATGTGTGTGGGGTGTAAGATTTTTTTGCAGGAATGTGTACCATGTTTTGTTTGTCGATTGTATAAATTTGTGGCTTTTGCATGCGGTTTTTCTTCTTAATTACGGGTGGTTCTCTAACACCCCCCGCCACATGCCCTTGCGGCGGCTTGCGGGACATTAAGTAGATGCAGATATATTCAGGATTAAGCAGTGTATTTATAACGCCTCTATTTTACGCACTAACCAGTTTTTTACTAAAACTTTTATATATAGTTAATATTTATTGATTTAATGATAGTATATTCCAAACCCGTCAATACGATCGGCATATGTGTGTGTATGGGCGCGTGTATACCTAAGGAAAGGAAGTATGGACTTAACTGTTTCTCGATAAACAAATACTTAAGTCTCTAGCACTCATGCACCGCCCAAAAACCAATCCCTTTGATTAATTTCAGAAGAAAAAAATTCCTCCCGAGCTTTAACGATGAGATGATTTGGAACTAGCTTGAATGAGCATGTAAAATTATTTATCATCCATCAAGGAAGCCATCTGTGAATACAAATTTCTGTACCGGATGAAGTAACATATTGGGTAAAATTATAGTTTAACTACGCCACCACTTATTTTGACTTTCATTCAGCTCGGAGTCATTTTCTCCAAAACTTGAGTCTCGAGAAATAAACCGTAGGAACTTTTCACCCGGGCGCATTCCTTCCCAAACTCCAACACTTCTTCCGAGGCACTTGCCATCAATCCAGACAGACTCTTCCTCCTTCTCTTCCCCCTCCCCTGGTCCATGGGAGAAGCCTTTCTTTACTTAACGTCTCCTGCACCCTTCACGCCTCCCTCGCTACCAGTTTAACAGCAATATTCTCCGCCAACTTCCTAGTTCGCTCTCTTATCATCGACGGAAAATCCTCCCTCCCTGCTTTCCCCACCGTCCCCCCGTCGTGTCCCAACCCCTTCCATCCATGCATTCTTCCGTCTGCCCGAAATCCAACCATTCCCTGTCTTGCTCGGGAAATTCTTCACTGGAGGTTGCCAATTAGGAAAGGGTGGAATGGCAGCTTCGAGGGTGGGGTGGAGAGAGGGAGAGTAAGGGGGGAGGGGAGGGAATTGAGGAGGAAGTGGGTGATAGGGAGGGAAGGTGGGACGGGTCGTCGGGTGCAAGGAAATGGGAGTTTATTTGGGGCAGAGGAGGAGGTGGGCGTACAAATAGGGGGGGAGACGGCAATTTTGAGTTCTAGTGGAGAGGAGGAGACGGCGGAGCGAAGACGGAGAAGGATTGATATGGCTAGGGGTTTATGCTGATAGGATTCGTGATTATTGGCGTGTAAGGGATTATTTGACTCTAAACTGATTTCCCCTTACGCGAAATGAAAAAAAACTTAAATCCGTGGTCGTTGAAATAAATCTTCATGTTCCGGTTGTCAATGACATCTTGAAACATTGATAAATTTTTCATGACTTTGTATGTATCTGAATACACCTTGATTTCGATGAAATGTTTATCGAAATGAAATACGGAAAGTAGAAATTCGTCAAGACATGAAATATATCAATGTTTGTAATCGGCGAGAAAATATATTTTCATTAGTCTGATGAAGGCCTCAATTAATACCTATTTAAATGCATGTAGATCGTTTAAGGGGTGCGAAAGAGCAAGCATTTTTTTAGACAACAAAGTTCGAGTATCACAATATTTGAGAATTTCCTAAAAAATTATCATCTTTTTCAAAAAGACTCTTCCTGTTAAGATTTAACGTAAATATTCGGAAAATGGGCATTTATCTCAAGGAATTCAGTTTAATCCACACTGCGTCATTTCCCGCTCAACAAATAGCATTATTTTCATTACAAGATGGTCATTACGGCGTCAAACAGATAACAAACAGTACACAGATAACAAACACTAGACCTAGTTTTGCTCATGAGCGTTTCGTAATTAGAGTAACGCCGTAGAAGACCTAGTGGTTTACTGAGAAAATACTCTGACTAATTAGTGGCTGGCAAACGAAGACTGGAGCTTGCTTTCATGTCCTAGTCAAAATTACTAACGGTTGCCAAGAACAAATGCTGAAGGATGCCGCATGGCGACCATTTTCACATTAAAAGAGTGTGAAAAGCTCGGTTCGCTCTCAGGGGAAACATCCAAGAAATGATAATAAAAAAGTAACGGATGGAACTATTGCTGCTGGTTAGAAGAAAAAATGAATAGCGAGAAGCAAGAGGGATTAAAAAAGTATTCTCCCGCGAGTTTGAGGTAAAAGCGTACAAACTTTATGGGAGGGAATCTCTCTCCGTTCGCAAGATGGCGATGATTTAGGATGGAACAAAAAAAATTCTAAGTACTTATTTCGGAGCGAAATTTTACGCTAGTTCAGATTACCCCCAGAGTAGGACCATAAAATAATTTCATATCTTTGTTCTCGGACTTTGAGGGGAGATGAGAAGAACTGGGGCGGAATTAAAGGTTTTTGCGATGTGTAGAGGGTGAGGGGGAGGAAACACCAGGGCGAGTTAGCCACATAGAGAGAGAGAGAACTGGTAGGCGTAGATGGATAAGAAAGGCAGAACGGAGTAGGATATATATGATGTGCATATATGTGGTGTAATAATGTGTATATATAATGCACGTAAAATTAATACAAAACTCATGCTATACATACATATATCATGCACGTATACAAGTTCAGGGAAAGAGAGGGGAGAGAGGGAAGAAGGCTCCAACAGTACAGGGAGAAATAAAGCTAAAAGAACCTCTCGATCTCTTACTTTCTTTTTCTCTCTTTTACTTCCCCGTCTTTCTCAACGGCCCATCGTCGAGTGAAAGCCTTTTTGACGAGCGAGCCAAAGTTTTGGGGGCGATAGAAAAATGGGGGTGGGCAAGAGAGGGGAGGGGGCAAGGTGTAGAGATTTGGGAATTGGAGGAAGAGGTTTGAGGGTCGGGAGGATGGAAATGAGAAGAATGAAATCTCGGGTGATTAGGAACTCGGTCCCATAATTCCATTTAAGGGAACTCGTGAAGAATGCGAGGCACGGAAAGAAGGCAGGTAGAGAGAGAGATTGAGAGAGAGAGAAGAGAGTGGGGAAGGAGGAAAGAGACGGACCCTCAGTCGTATATATATATATATACATATATCTTTTTCACTCACTAACTTGTTTTCGGCGAATTATTGGCTCTTTCCGGGTGCCAAATAAAAAACACCGAATGAAATAAGACGTTTTGAATTTGAAAAAGGGAAATTCGAGGAATATATGCGATAAGTTGATTAATGAATTGGGTATTTACTGGAAATATCGGGACAGGATTATTTAAAAAGTGTGATGCTAAAGAGGCGATTGAATGACCAATGGAATGGATTATTATTTTTCATCAAGTGGAAGAGCACGGTTCAACAAAGGAAAAAAACTCAGAACTCGTCCACAACCTAAGTTTTTCGAGTCCAAGTGTGCAGATTGGGAGAGTGATAGGGAAAATACATTATTTTCTGCTTCCGGAAGGAAATTATGCGGGTAGTGAGAGACCCCTCTTTTCGACTTAATTCTTTCAACGAGGAATTATACGAATTTAATTCACAGCGCTTCCTCAGTAGCACCTCTGAAATTCAACCAGGCGATCTGATTGCTCAATTGCCCTTCAATCGTGTTTTATTGTATGATAAAGTACTGTATAAATAGTACACGTGCATTGAGATATTTCATCGACTTAATCAAGGTGAGAGCAAGACTTCTGGCGAATAAAAAATTCGTCGAATTTGTGCTAGCAGAAAACAACACTAAAAATACATAATTAATAACAGTTATAGCTATTTAAAACGGATCGATAGCAAACCAGTATAAAATTATTCCGTCGTAGTCATAAGTTGTATACATATACATACCAAGCTTTAGTCTGTCACTCAGCCAAGGGGTTGCAAGCATTTCTGATTGAATTGGAGGTTCAGTGCAATATATATTGGATGAGAATCAATATTAATAAAACAAAGGTTATGCGATTTTCCAGAAAGAAAAAGGCTAAGCTAAACATTAAAATAAGAGGACGAACACTGGAGCAGGTAAAACAATTTACGTATCTTAAAAGTGATTTGGACCAACGCGGTCAAAGTAGCAGGCACATAAGGAGAAGAATGGCGCTAGGCAAAGAGGCTTTTACAAGGACGGAGTTGAACAGGGACGTTGAGTAAGGATATTAAGAAAAGACTCGTTAAAACTTTGATATGGAGCTTAGTTATGTACGGCGCGGAAATCTGGTCACTGAAGCAGGACGATATAAGTAGATTGGAAGTTTTTAAAATGTAGGTGTGGAGAAGAATGGAGAAAGTGAAATGGACAGAAAGGAAAACAAATGAGGAAGTACTAGAGATGGTGGGTGAGGAGAGGGGTTTGTTGAGAGAAATCCTTTGGAGGCAGGAAAAATGGATGAAAGGCGTATTGAGCGGTAGTGGAATGTTGAAGAAGGTAATAGAGGGGAGAATGTTGGGCAAGCGAGGTAAGGGTAGGAACAGGATAGGGATGTTACTTGAGATGAAGGGAGGAAGGAAGTACACAGACATGAAGACGGAATTGATGTAGAGTAGGTCGCTGGATTGTTTTTTTTTTCAGGAATCATAAAATATTTTTTGGTAGCTGTGTCTATTAAAAACCTATCTTAATCGGTAGATTACTTGATAATAGTATTTATTTATATATTTATACAATATGAATGGAAATTCTAAGCATGTTTTTAGAGACAATCCAAAAACATATAGCGAAAAAACATTGAGTATATAAAAGCAACTCACCCAGAAAACATATCAAATGCGTATCGTAATAAACGATGGAGTCCGCGATCTCAAGGTTTTTCTTTATCTTGTTGAGAACAGTGGAAACTATGTTTATAATATGACAAAAACGAAAATATATCCACTCGAGTGAAATAAATATAAAATCTAGGAATTAAGGCAAGCAATAAAATCCGGGAATTAGAAGCCGATATACGACACAGAAACAATGTGAAAAATATCCTGGACTATTTTTTAAGGCCAACAATAGCCAGCTTGAACGTCATAGCCACGCTGGTAGAATAGCTAACGTCGTAGCCACGCTGGTACAATAGCTAACCTGGGTGCATAGGAACGAGGAAGTTGTATTCTGAACTCTGAAGTAGTATTGAAACCATAATGAAAAGATTCCACTTAAAGGCATGGAAGAAATACGCATCTCTCATACTCTCTCATGAAGAGAGAAATACTCATTTCTCTCTTCAGCTTAAATTTTTAGATGACTAATTTGAGAGTGATCCCACTAACGATAACTCAGAACAAACTATTAATTTCATTGATGCAATTAAGCTCTGCTATGAATGAGCAGTATACTTATGAATTGTTCTGAGATGATGAAGCATAAGCAATCAATCACAACTAACAAATATGTAAGCCTGGAAGGAAGGTTCCCCACATTACTTTTATCAATTAAATGAAAACAAACTCTTTGAATCTTAGCACTGATATCATACACATAAGCTCTTGATTTATACTTGTCCACCACTTGTAACTTAATGAGGTTTCCGAATGATCTTATTGTTCTTATGTCTAAATAATGTCTTCACAAAAGATTAGGCATACATTACCAAATTTAATTGGACTAAGTCATCCATGACCTGCAGAAATCAGTCAACATGTCACGATTGGTTTTAGACTTCAAAACGAGTTCTACATATAACCGATCGTTAAAATGTTACTCAAAGTGCAAATGGAATTTCCGAAAATGAACTAGGAACATATCGCAAGGATCTTTCTGAGCGTGAAAAAAATGTCACTATCCATCTCATTCAAACTTCGTTATTTCCTAATAGCATCTTGATTTTTGCAAAGATGTTCATCAAAGAAATTGACTATTAGTACCTGGAGCACTTAGTTATTTTCTGACAATAGTCATCCATTGATATGCAACCAGTAAGTATGCGAAGAAATATAGAAAATATTTCCTCTTCTTATCCAATGCACACTGTTAAAGTCTAATTATAATTAACTTATTCAGGCGATATAGTTAAATATATCGTTTCTGCGTTAATTAACTACAGTACATCCCTCTCTCTCTCTCTCTTTATCAACAACTGTTGTATGAGTAGCTGAATAGATATTTGTCTACAGTCTTGGCGAGACCATCTAAGTTAACGATTAGTACGAGGCAAGTTTTCAGATGTGCCTCATCAAAATTACGAGAATTGGACAATTGGTACAGGTAACACATAAATAGTTTTAATAGACTCAGGGATACATATTACCTGCGTGACATACAATAATACGATATTTTTTTGGATGATGACGGGAGCGAGAGAATAGGAAAACTACTTGGAGACGACGATAAAACTTATTTCCATGCTTTCCGATGTTGCCTCGTAGTTTGGATAAGTACTCATGCGGACTGATTGCCTGCCGCATGCTAAGAGGGAGACAAAGTCAAGAATCGCTTCTTAATTAGGGCCAAATCGTGACCAAAAATTAACTTTCCCTACTGGCGTAGCTCATGAGAGTAAATGCAATACAAAAATGGCATTAAATGAGCATTTTTTGATCCGATATAATTTGTAGCAGTAGTATTTAGGGGAGGTAATCGACAGATAAGTTCATTATTCCATTAGGGATGGAAAACAAACGGTGGAGAGAAACCTGGCTTCGGCATTAGCCTACCCTTAACGAAAGGCGTCAAGTGGTTCGCAGCTTAACGATCCATCCGACGGATGGCGTATTCACTTCAAGCTCTCTCCACAAAGCACTTCAAGCAGGGATCGAGATACTGCTGAAGAATATTCGAACTCGGGCCCTTAGGTTGAGAAGCCAGCACGATAGCCACCGCACCATCTAGATGTCCATCAAATTGTTGACCAGTAAATTACATAAGAGTAAACGAGAACTGTTCAACGAAGAGTGATAACACATTTTTATTTGTAACATATAGTGCAAAATGTTAATTTTATATCTTATTTTTAAGTGAATATGTTTGTGTATACGGCAAATTTTTCATTGAATAGATTGAAGTGTTGCGTCAGCTGTAGCCGCTGCCAGTTGAAACATGTTCAGTTCGCCTACGGCTGTAAGGGAACGAAAACTGCGACGCTACATTAAAATTTTTATCCAACCAGATTGAATAATCTGACGTTTGCAACGTAATACTACAAGATGGCTTAAGAAGGTCCTGTTTTCACCTACTGAAACTCAATAGATGAAATGTTTAAAGAGGGGAACTAGATAATTTCAAAGGAAGATCAACCCGGAACTCCATTCACTTATCTTACGGATGATGTATCAGCACCGCTGCTGCCATTGTGAGAAAAGATCGTTAAATGTAATTAAGAGCACTATAAGAAATATTAAAACCTTTAATGGGTTCCACCTAACCAATATCTTTATAAGAGAATAATATGTATCACAAAAGGACGCGTTCGTGCGCTTTGGGTTCCGCAAAAGTCACCGTAAATTTGCATTCATCTCGCCAAAATTAATTAAAAGTAAGTTTTTCATACTTTTCATAGTTCAGAGCTATCCAGTGTAACGTTACCCAGTTTTTCAAAGTGAAGAAATACCTTAATGGAAAATGTATCTCATTATCAGACATAGTCGTGGACGAACTAAATATGCGTCAAATTCCAACGCCTACCGCTGCCGTAATTCTGAATTAAAATCTAATAAATTATTACTATATATGACACATAAATTTAACAATATAAAATTAATTTTAATCTTTTGTAATAAACTATGCGAAAAAAATGTTTATCACCACCTTTGTATTGAACAGCCTTCGTAACTTAGAGAGTATATCCTAAAGTTGGAGTCAGAAAAATTTTCATCCGCAGATTAGCCACATATCACCATAAGAAAAATTATTTTGAACAAGAAATAATGGCAGGATCGTAGAACGTAAATCGTCCGTAGAACACAACCGCAAGGAAAGATATCGTAATGGGTTATTGCCAATCGCGAATCGTTGATCGACGATTTTAGTAGTGAATATCTGAAGAAAAATTGCCTTCTGTCAATCTGAAAGGAAATTACAGGTAAAAACGGCATCTCTTTGACCTGATCCTAGCTCACGTTCTCACACAATGCATGGTATGAAAGTCCTGTCGCAACTTAAAAACTCGGGAGTAATTGTAGAATTTAATGTTATCTCCCTCTTCCCTAATTATCCTTTCGCATCCTCTACGCTATGAAAGTAGTGGGGAGTTAACGGAGTCTCGCTCTGTCACACGATTAGCTGAAATGCAACCAAAAATAGGAAAGCTTCTCATGCCTTCGGGCACTGGCGAGTAAACACACTTTATTGCGAAGATAATTACAAGCTTTCTGAGTACTCTCTACTCTTTTACCCGTTATATTTAATATGTTAAATATGAGCGCATGAGTTTACTGCACGATAGCAATATCACTTAAGTGAAAATAAAGAAAATCTAGTTCCGAGGGAAATTTAACAACTTTTTTCAAAAACAAAATTTCCAAGTCGCATAAAATGTAAAAGATTGTTATATTTTCGAATGAAATCAGGCGTGGGCTAAAATAGGAATGGTTATCTGCTCTTTTATAAAAAGAGAACGACAAACTACCAAATTGGCAAGTTCATTGGTGGGGAAAGGCAACCAACTTCCCCTGGAGGTGAAATAAATATACACAGTACCTCGCAAGCCGCCACAAAGGCGTGGTGTTAGAACTACCTCAAAATATTTAACTTGTTTGGCCGTTGCTAGTACTGAACCCTCTATTTAAGTAGTTCATGTCCTGTTCCCTACTTCATTTGTTCCAAAATTTCAAAACTGCACATTTGTCTATATTAAGCATTAATCCCCATTTCTTACATCAATCCGAGATTATGTCTAGCGTAGCTCGCAATCCTATTCGCTCTTTATTTCCCTGTATACCACCGTGCCATCAGCTAATAACCTGAAATTGCTACCAACGTGTTCGCTTAAGTCATTAATGTATATTAAGAACAGAAGAGGCCCTTTTACACTTCCTTGGGGGACGCCCGGAGTTACAACTCTATTTGTTGAGCACAACCCATCGAGGACTACTATTTGTTTGCGATTTGACAAGAAGTCTCTAATTCAATTACTAATCTTCTCATTGATTCCATAGCATTTAATTTTGAGTAACAATTTATTGTGCGGGACTTTATCGAAGACTTTATTGAAATATTGGAATACTCTATCGGTTTGTGCGTTGTCTTCTCCCGATCTAAGTATATCGTGAATGAAAAGACCTAATTGTGTTCCGCAAAGATCTGCTCTTCCTAAATTTGTGTTGGTTGTAGCTTAGTATTTTCCTACTATCTAAAAATCTCACTATGTTACTAACAATAATGTATTCTGATATTTTACAAGAGATCGATGCCAAAAAAATAGGTCGGTAATTGGTTGGTTTATCCCTATCGCCGCCAATGCGTATAGATGGGAGTTATATGGGCTTGCTTCCAGTCGCGAGGTACTCAGCCTTCTTCTATCGATTTTAGAAAAACGATTTATAAAAACGGGTCAATGTCTTCAGCTAATTCCTTCAATATT